>OY744554.1:7521395-7531395 GCA_963556195.1 Sepiola atlantica | reverse complement strand
ACTAATATTCTAAACACCAATCATATATTTAACATAATATTAAAATAAAACTTAACTTAATTTATATTCCCTGTGAAACTGTTTTTTTTTTGCTGCGGTCTATATCTGGCAGCCATTTTGTTTTGTATTATTCTCTACACAGTCGGAGAAGAATAAAATATTATTATTCTTCTGGTCTAATTATTTTTGAAAAAGGGATGTCTTTTCCCGAAATATCAAATAGTGATTTTTAATCACCCGGACATCACACGAACAGCTAAAACACTCTTGCTGTTATGTAAGAAAAAAGGAAAAAAAAAGGAAAAATAAATAGTAAGTCTTATATCGTACTCGATTTATTTTTATTGTTTTTGTTCCTTTCCTTTCAACTTGCATCTTACCCGGAATTGCATTGCCCACAGCCTTTCCAAAACTTACTACTAATATATATATATATATATATATATATATATATATATATATATATATATATATATCAAGGGAGGCGCGATAGCGCTCTATCTCTTAATAGACTTCAAAAACGACCTATGCTAGAAATCTCATTTCTTTGATCAGTCATAACTCACAAACCAATAAACCAAATTAGTTAAAACTTTGCACAACATTTTTATTTGATAGGTTCTATAAGTGTGTAGAATTTCAGCATCATTAGTCAAGGCAACCCAGAGATCCAGAAAGGTAGGGAGTGATTTTGTGTTATCCGTGTGTACGTACGTACGTGTGTGCCACCCTGTATCTCATCAACTATTTGATGCATTCAGATGATTTTTGGCAGAGATAGAGGTTCTAGGGTCTAGTTGATGGCATTTTAATTTCAGTTTACCATATACCTTAGTTTTCCAGAAAATTCAAAAAAACCTTTAAAATTACCATTGTCTTGAGGCATAGCCTTTACAAAAGTACTGACATTCCATGATAAATGCATAGCCCTGTTGTGCTCGAATACCCTTAATGACAATAAAAGTGTAAAAATTTGAGAATTTCCTTGCTTTTGTACATTTAGTGTATATGAATTTTCATCTTAACCCTATTAAGGACATATGATTTCAGTATACTGGCATTTATCATGGAATATATATATATATATATATATATATATATATATATATATATATATATATAATAATTAATGACAATATATGTATTACCATATACTATCATCTCCCTTGTACTTCGCAGTTTCCTCAAAAGATTCAGCTCGATGATTGTCAATTAGTGACAACAGAGCAAATATAAGTCAGGTTCATATTATATTCGAATAACCATGTTTTTATTTTATTATTTTAATTTTTAATTTTTCACATTTCCCAAAAAACATAACATTTCTGTTAAATGTATTTTTTACGGCCCCTTTTATTTGCCGTGAGCAAAACAACATTTTTACGTCTATATCGTCTCTGCAATACTACTACAAGTAGCGGCGAGCGAAATCGTCTCGTGTGATCAGCTCAGTTGCTGTGACTGGTACTCGCTACTACAAGTAGCAGCAATTGAAATCGTCTTGTGTGATCAGCTTAGTCGCTGTGACTGGTACGCGCTACTACAAGTAGCAGCAATTGAAATCGTCTCGTGTGATCAGCTCAGTCGCTGTGACTGGTACTCGCTACTACAAGTAGCAGCAATTGAAATCGTCTTGTGTGATCAGGTCAGTCGCTGTGACTGGTACGCGCTACTAAAAGTAGCAGCAATTGAAATCGTCTCGTGTGACCAGCACAGTCGCTGCGACTGGTACGCGCTACTACAAGTAGCAGCAATTGAAATCGTCTCGTGTGACCAGCACAGTCGCTGCGACTGGTACGCGCTACTACAAGTAGCAGCAATTGAAATCGTCTTGTGTGATCAGCTTAGTCGCTGTGACTGGTACGCGCTACTAAAAGTAGCAGCAATTGAAATCGTCTCGTGTGATCAGCTCAGTCGCTGTGACTGGTACTCGCTACTACAAGTAGCAGCAATTGAAATCGTCTCGTGTGACCAGCACAGTCGCTGCGACTGGTACGCGCTACTACAAGTAGCAGCAATTGAAATCGTCTCGTGTGACCAGCACAGTCGCTGCGACTGGTACGCGCTACTACAAGTAGCGGCGATTGAAATCGTCTCGTGTGACCAGCACAGTCGCTGCGACTGGAACTCGCTACTACAAGTAGCAGCAATTGAAATCGTCTCGTGTGATCAGTTCAGTCGCTGTGACTGGTACTCGCTACTACAAGTAGCAGCAATTGAAATCGTCTCGTGTGATCAGCACAGTTGCTGCGACTGGTAACCGCTAATACAAGTAGCAGCAATTGAAATCGTCTAGTGTGACCAGCACAGTCGCTGCGACTGGTACGCGCCACTACAAGTAGCAGCAATTGAAATCGTCTTGTGTGATCAGCTCAGTCGCTGTGACTGGTACTCGCTACTACAAGTAGCAGCAATTGAAATCGTCTCGTGTGATCAGCTCAGTCGCTGTCACTGGTACTCGCTACTACGAGTAGCAGCAATTGAAATCGTCTCGTGTGATCAGCACAGTCGCTGCGACTGGTACGCGCTACTACAAGTAGCAGCAATTGAAATCGTCTTGTGTGATCAGCTCAGTCGCTGTCACTGGTACTCGCTACTACGAGTAGCACCAATTGAAATCGTCTCGTGTGATCAGCACAGTCGCTGCGACTGGTAAGCCCTACTACAAGTAGCAGCAATTGAAATCGGCTTGTGTGACCAGCACAGTCGCTGCGACTGGTATGCGCTACTACAAGTAGCAGCAATTAAAATCGTCTCGTGTGATCAGCACAGTCGCTGTGACTGGTACTCGCTACTACAAGTAGCAGCAATTGAAATCGTCTTGTGTGACCAGCACAGTCGCTGCGACTGGTACTCGCTACTACAAGTAGCAGCAATTGAAATCGTCTCGTGTGACCAGCACAGTCGCTGCGACTGGTACGCGCTACTACAAGTTACAGCAATTGAAATCGTCTCGTGTGATCAGCACAGTCGCTGCGACTGGTACGCGCTACTACAAGTAGCAGCAATTGAAATCGTCTTGTGTGATCAGCTCAGTCGCTGTCACTGGTACTCGCTACTACGAGTAGCAGCAATTGAAATCGTCTTGTGTGATAAGCACATTCGCTGCGACTGATAAGCCTTACTACAAGTAGCAGCAATTGAAATCGGCTTGTGTGACCAGCACAGTCGCTGCGACTGGTATGCGCTACTACAAGTAGCAGCAATTAAAATCGTCTCGTGTGATCAGCTCAGTCGCTGTGACTGGTACTCGCTACTACAAGTAGCAGCAATTGAAATCGTCTCGTGTGATCAGCACAGTCGCTGTGACTGGTACTCGCTACTACAAGTAGCAGCAATTGAAATCGTCTTGTGTGACCAGCACAGTCGCTGCGACTGGTACGCGCTACTACAAGTAGCGCCTATTGAAATCATCTTGTGTGACCAGCACAGTCGCTGCGACTGGAACTCGCTACTACAAGTAGCAGCAATTGAAATCGTCTCGTGTGACCAGCACAGTCGCTGCGACTGGTACGCGCTACTACAAGTTACAGCAATTGAAATCGTCTCGTGTGACCAGCACAGTCGCTGCGACTGGTAACCGCTACTACAAGTAGCAGCAATTGAAATCGTCTCGTGCGACCAGCTCAGTCGCTGTGACGGGTACTCGCTTCTACAATTAGCGGCAATTGAAATCGTCTTGTGTGATCAGCTCAGTCGCTGTGACGGGTACTCGCTACTACAAGTAGCGGCGATTGAAATCGTCCAGTGTGACCAGCTCAGTCGCTGTGACTGGTACTCGCTACTACAAGTAGCAGCAATTGAAATCGTCTTGTGTGATCAGCTCAGTCGCTGTGACGGGTACTCGCTACTACAAGTAGCGGCAATTGAAATCGTCTCGTGTGACCAGCACAGTCGCTGCGACTGGTAACCGCTACTACAAGTAGCAGCAATTGAAATCGTCTCGTGTGATCAGCTCAGTCGCTGTGACGGGTACTCGCTACTACAAGTAGTGGCGATTGAAATCGTCTCGTGTGACCAGCTCAGTCACTGTGACTTGTACTCGCTACCACAATTAGCGGCAATTGAAATCGTCTCATGTGATCAGCTCAGTCGCTGTGACGGGTACTCGCTACTACAAGTAGTGGCGATTGAAATCGTCTTGTGTGACCAGCTCAGTCGCTGCGACGGGTTCTCGCTACTACAAGTAGCTGCTGTTTAAATCGTCTCGTGTAACCAGCTCAGTCGTTGCGACGGGTACTCGCTACTACAAGTAGCGGCTGTTGAAATCGTCTCGTGTAACCAGCTTAGTCGTTGCGACTGGTACTCACTACTACAAGTAGCAGCAATTGAAATCGTCTCGTGTGACCAGCTCAGTCGTTGCGACGGGTACTCGCTACTACAAGTAGCTGCTGTTTAAATCGTCTCGTGTAACCAGCTCAGTCGTGGCGACGGGTACTCGCTACTACAAGTAGCGGCTGTTGAAATCGTCTCGTGTAACCAGCTCAGTCGCTGCGACGGGTACTCGCTACTACAAGTAGCAGCAATTGAAATCGTCTCGTGTGACCAGCTCAGTTGTTGCGACTGGTACGCGCTACTACAAGTAGCAGCAATTGAAATCGTCCTGTGTGACCAGCTCAGTCGCTGCGACTGGTACGCGCTACTACAAGTAGCGGCAATTGAAATCGTCTCGTGTGACCAGCTCAGTCGCTGCGACTGGTACGCGCTACTACAAGTAGTGGCAATTGAAATCGTCTCGTGTGACCAGCTCAGTTGTTGCGACTGGTACGCGCTACTACAAGTAGCGGCAATTGAAGTCGTCTCGTGTGACCAGCTCAGTCGCTGCGACTGGTACGCGCTACTACAAGTAGCGGCAATTGAAATCGTCTCGTGTGACCAGCTCAGTCGCTGCGACTGGTATGCGCTACTACAAGTAGCGGCGATTGAAATCGTCTCGTGTGACCAGCTCACTCGCTGCGACGGGTACTCGCTGCTACAAGGAGCGGCGAGTGAAATCGTCTCGTGCGACGATCTCAGTCGCTGTGACGGATACTCCTTGTAGCAGTCGCGTCGTGTAACTGAGGCTTTACATACATTTATCATTTAAAAAATATTTTTAATGGATATCGCTCCAGACAGGTCATGACGCCACTTCATGTAAGGAGCTAACAAGAACAAATATGATTATCGCAAAGAAAGGAGATGCCTATTGGTCTTAGTCTTGAATAGACCAAGGTTATAGGTAAGAGGAAAACTGTCAGCAGGAAGAGAGTTCCACAAGCCTGCGGTTCTTGGAAAGAATCTGCTGGAATAGGAAGCTGTATTACAATGAGGTATTAAAACAACGAATTGATGGAGACCACTAGACCAACAAATCAAACGAGCTGGAACAAAGGAAGAATAGAATAGGTCACACAATTCAAAAGAATAATAGTATTTATAGAAAAGACTGAGACTAGCAACATAACTGTTTTTCATTTTACTTCAATCGAAGTTCTCAGAAATGAAGGGGTCCTTTTCCTAGGACTAACACGTGATCTCTATGAGATCCATATATATTCGAATATTCCATTAAAGTTCTTCTTTACCTGCCAAATGTTAAGAACATAAATTTTCCTCTTCCCAATTGACGACTAAACTATATCTTTCTTAGTGTCTCTTGGTCTTACCGGATTCCAGAACTAGAATTCATCTAGTCTGGTGGAGTATTCAGCTATATGCTGTTACTTGAGGTTACATTACTAGGAGAAGGTGTCCCGTTCCTCGTATGAGCCAGTGTATAGCCGTGTCGAATAGATCTTATTTGGCCTTCGAATACGATGTTATTTTTAATAGTTGGTCAGGGTTTACTTGCAGGGTGGAGTATCCTCATGTCAGGTAGTCCTGACAAACCCTTGTACAGAGAAACAGAAGACAGGCAATGAGGGTGTCTAGTAGGTAATTCCAACTCCCCTAGTAGGTAATTCAAACTCTCCAAAGTAGATAATACAAACTCCTTAGTCGGTAAGTCAAACTCTAAATATATGAGAGAGAGAGGGGGAGAGGGGGTAGATAGGGGCCTTCACAGAACTGACAAAAGTACTGTTAAAATCAAAGTAAGATGAGAAATAATGTTGATAATGATAATTGATCTCGGACGACGCTGAGTATTGATTTACTCCTCTCCAGGAGTTAGGCACAAGGCCAGTTTTTATCTTACTCCCACAAGTAAGATGTGACCCAAGGTCGAGTCGGGAAAGTGGGGTTTAAAAATTGCCTGGGCAGCCCCGTCGGCATTCCCCGGTAGGGGCTCCTCAGGCAGTAAGCAATAAACTTACTCCTCCCCAAAGAGGGGAGGCGAAGCCTGGGAGGGTTGACCTCCTAGAACTGCACAGGACAGACCCATAGACTGGCGTAAAATCAAGTCCCGAAGGCCAAGACAATACCAGTCTATGAACTGCAGTATCCATCAGAACAGATACTACACTTCGGACGACGCTGAGTTAGAATAAATAGTCCCGGTCAATTTCTAATTTTGTGCCGCACTCACCCCATCATTTCACAATAATATGAATCGGGTTGCACTCCTTACACCCTAATTGATTTTATAATTAAGGAATTCGGGACAGTCAAAACCTCGTCCTATAATGTTAGAACATATTTTTAACACCTCACAGAAACATGCGAACGTGGTGGACAGATATTTACTTATAGATATAACGAGACAAGAGAAGAAGAAATGGTGGGGCCAATTAAATTACAGATGATTATAATACCCAATTATATAGATTCATGTGAAAACCACCGTGGAATTTTCCCGGGGTTTAGCTAGTGTGTATATTAACATAAGCAAATAAATATATAATAGACATTTAAAAGCTAAAAACATCCATGTGAATTTGCGCAAAAAATATAATCACATAAAAAGACAACAACTCCAAACGCCCTTCACCCGTTTGGTAATAGAGTACACAAGGTATTTTTTTTTTGTTGAATCTACATTGTTTCGTTGGGAAGATCAAAGGGTTTTCAAAATACAACATTCTATACATATCCCCGGTACGTTTATCGATTAAACCGCTGTCAAATCAAACGCGTTTTGGCGCACGAATTATAACAGCGACAGCCGATATGACAGGAAGCCATTTTGTCTTTGTTTGTGATTTGAAGCCGTTCGGCTCGAATTTCAATTTAGAATATCGATTACGCAAATGCAACTCATCCCATGTAATAGAAGAAAACCAAAATAAAATAAATAAACGCTACAACTAACAAATACGTCATTATAAAAGGTAACGGTAAACTCTATTTATGTCAATTTAGGCGGACAACATAGTCAGACGTTGTAATAAAAAGGTGTCTCATATATAATTATCATTGCCGACATCGCACACTGCCCATGGCCGTAGCGGCGGTGATTTGTTAAGAATCACCGTGTCTAGGGCACAGCATATGGAAGGCGGAGCCCATCCCTCTCCTTCCGCTGCCTTGAACCTTCCCTGAGTTTTAGTCAGGTACCCATTTACTGCTGGATAGACAGAGGGAGTTTTCAGACCCGAAAATTCGCATGCCGGGAGTGGGATCCAACCCGGGTCGTCCAGCCCAAAGACAAGTGCTATAACCACTCGTCCACAGGCTCTGTCTCATTATATTTATAAGTAAATATCTGTCCACCACGTTCGCATGTTTCTGCGAGGTGTTAAACATATATTCTAACATTATATAACGAGGTTTTCATTGTCCCGAATTTCTGAATTATAAAATCAATTAGGGTGTAAGGAGGACAACCCGATTCATATTATTGTGAAATAAGAGGGGGGGGGGGAGAGCGACACAAAATTAGGAATTGCCCGGGACTATTTGTTCTACTCGGCGTGTATTTATTCGTGTATATATATATATATATATATATATATATATATATATATATATATATATATATATATATATATGTGTGTGTGTGTGTGTGTGTGTATGTATATATATATATGTGTGTATGTATATATATATATACATATATATGATTATTTATCATTTACACAGACATGTAGAAAATCTGCGACACTGGCATGCCAATGTTATCGATCAACAGCTGTTACAAACTGAGATCTCATCAGGTAGAGTTAAAATTCCATCTTAACCGTAGATCTAATTCGGATAGAATGGAGAATTCTTTCCAAATATGATCTATGGTTAAGATGGAATTTTAACTCTACCTGATTTAAGTTTATAACAGCTGTTGATCGATAACATTGACATGCCAGTGTTGCAGATTTTGTACAAAACGTGTCAGATGAAACCACTTCAAGTTTTTTAAAAGAAACTAGAAAGCAAATGGTAAGTTAGTCTCCGTCTTTAATGAATTCGGAAAGCAATTCTAAATTCTATTTCCATAATGAGACGTTTTCTTTTCTTTTCTTTTCTGGTTTCATAAATTTCATAAAAGTTTCATTGTCATGCTTAAGTTGTAAATCAAAGTTTTGGATGGTCTGTCACGCGTAAATTTAAAATAACATTTTCGTTGGTCGAAATAATTTAAAAAAAAAACTTAGTTTACCCCGAACAAGGAGAATTAGGGTGAACGTTTAGGGGGGCATCCGTAATAGGAGCTGTGCAGTGAGATGTTTATTCACATTAGTTTTAAATTTCTGCATGTTGTTACAGTCGAGGAAACAGGGAGCAAGGAAGGAGTTCCAGATGCCTGCAGCACGATGAAAAAAGCTATTGGAGTAGAATATTCTCCACAGAGTGAATGGATGAGATTTTGCTGATTTTCAGGTTCGTCGGGTGTTTTTACCTCGAAGGGTCACCAGAGCAGCAAGTTCATCGGAGCACATTCCATTGAAGTACTTGTAAAACAAGCACAAGAATGCAATATTGCGTCGATGAGACAGGGTTTCAAGCTTGGTGGATAGTGAGGGACCTATCAGATTAGAGACCTTTTGCGACCTTGTCAAAGAGAAAGAGACTGGTGGATTGTGCACCAGCCCAAATGTGACAACAATACTCTATGTATGGGAAGATGGTGGCTTTGTAAGGATATAGGATACTGTTTTCTAACACGGTATAGGGAGCCCACTTTCTTTGCACGAGGTAGTATTTTTTCTTTGGTCAGTCATGCCTATGTTCGAAATAACATTTTCGTTGGTCCGTCATGCTAACGTTTAAAATAACGTATTCGTTGGTCTGTCACGCTTAAGTTTTAAATACAATTTTTAGTGGTGCGCAATCGCATTATCCGCGCAGAGTAAATGAGCGCTTCTTTCGAAATTTCCAACCTTTTTTCAGATTCTTTTCTGAACTCGATGCCAACATGGCGGCCGTCGTTTTAATTAACAAAAGATGCGCTTCGTAAACGCGTAAAAACTTGAAGATGCGTAATGGACACTTCAAACAAATTTGTTTAATTTATTTCAGTTTTGTTTTTCTTTTTTAAAAAAATAATGTAATTATTTTTGCTTTTCATCTTTTTAAATTATATTTAGATTTTGCATTCACCAAACGAACTAATCAATGCTTCGACCCAGTATATATATATATATATATGAAGCAATCCAACAAAAGATATAAGCGTCAACTAATATCTTATAATTAGTGAAACATCCGGATAAAAACTGAAGCTCAATATACTAGATAGAGCATTAATATTATAATATAAAATGAAGTAATAAAATAAGGTGTCACTTTATTTGATTTATTTATCATTAACATTGAATATTGACACATTTCGAGACTGGATAACTTTTTCAGCTCCTTCAATTTCACGTATATGGACTGCTGTTTGTAACTTAATGTAATGTCTTTCCTGATTATGTTTCTCAATTTGTATGGCCTGGATGCATTGTATGGATTCAACAAAAAGTATGTTTTTGGGTTGATATGTTTGATGTTATGTATTTTTATGTATTTGTGTATATAATTTTATATATTTTCAAAGCGTAATTTTATTACCTGTAGTAGTATAACTGCGGTAATGGTCCTCTGAAGAATTATCTTTGAAAACTCATGAGCTAAGCACTTAAGGATACTTTGCTTGAACTTT
>OY744554.1:7503895-7516395 GCA_963556195.1 Sepiola atlantica | reverse complement strand
TCTGTCGCACTGACATTGATATTAAAAGCCCACAGCAATTCAATAAGGTCTATGCATATAACGTCGAGTTATCTGTCGCACTGACATTGATATTAAAAGCCCACAGCAATTCAATGAGGTCTATGCATATAACGTCGAGTTATCTGTCGCACTGACATTGATATTAAAAGCCCACAGTAATTCAATGAGGTCTATGCATATAACGTCGAGTTATCTGTCGCACTGACATTGATATTAAAAGCCCACAGCAATTCAATAAGGTCTATGCATATAACGTCGAGTTATCTGTCGCACTGACATTGATATTAAAAGCCCACAGCAATTCAATAAGGTCTATGCATATAACGTCGAGTTATCTGTCGCACTGACATTGATATTAAAAGCCCACAGCAATTCAATAAGGTCTATGCATATAACGTCGAGTTATCTGTCGCACTGACATTGATATTAAAAGCCCACAGCAATTCAATGAGGTCTATGCATATAACATCGAGTTATTTGTCGCACTGACATTGATATTAAAAGCCCACAGTAATTCAATAAGGTCTATGCATATAGCGTCGAGTTATCTGTCGCACTGACATTGATATTAAAAACCCACATCAATTCAATAAGGTCTATGCATATAACGTCGAGTTATCTGTCGCACTTACATTGATATTAAAAGCCCACAGCAATTCAATAAGGTCTATGCATATAACGTCGAGTTATCTGTCGCACTGACATTGATATTAAAAGCCCACAGCAATTCAATAAGGTCTATGCATATAACGTCGAGTTATCTGTCGCACTGACATTGATATTAAAAGCCCACAGCAATTCAATGAGGTCTATGCATATAACGTCGAGTTATCTGTCGCACTGACATTGATATTAAAAGCCCACAGTAATTCAATGAGGTCTATGCATATAACGTCGAGTTATCTGTCGCACTGACATTGATATTAAAAGCCCACAGCAATTCAATAAGGTCTATGCATATAACGTCGAGTTATCTGTCGCACTGACATTGATATTAAAAGCCCACAGCAATTCAATAAGGTCTATGCATATAACGTCGAGTTATCTGTCGCACTGACATTGATATTAAAAGCCCACAGCAATTCAATAAGGTCTATGCATATAACGTCGAGTTATCTGTCGCACTGACATTGATATTAAAAGCCCACAGCAATTCAATGAGGTCTATGCATATAACATCGAGTTATTTGTCGCACTGACATTGATATTAAAAGCCCACAGTAATTCAATAAGGTCTATGCATATAACGTCGAGTTATCTGTCGCACTGACATTGATATTAAAAACCCACAGCAATTCAATAAGGTCTATGCATATAACGTCGAGTTATCTGTCGCACTGACATTGATATTAAAAGCCCACAGCAATTCAATAAGGTCTATGCATATAACGTCGAGTTATCTGTCGCACTGACATTGATATTAAAAGCCCACAGCAATTCAATAAGGTCTATGCATATAACGTCGAGTTATCTGTCGCACTGACATTGATATTAAAAGCCCACAGCAATTCAATAAGGTCTATGCATATAACGTCGAGTGATCTGTCGCACTGACATTGATATTAAAAGCCCACAGCAATTCAATAAGGTCTATGCATATAACGTCGAGTTATCTGTCGCACTGACATTGATATTAAAAGCCCACAGCAATTCAATAAGGTCTATGCATATAACGTCGAGTTATCTGTCGCACTGACATTGATATTAAAAGCCCACAGCAATTCAATGAGGTCTATGCATATAACGTCGAGTTATCTGTCGCACTGACATTGATATTAAAAGCCCACAGTAATTCAATGAGGTCTATGCATATAACGTCGAGTTATCTGTCGCACTGACATTGATATTAAAAGCCCACAGCAATTCAATAAGGTCTATGCATATAACGTCGAGTTATCTGTCGCACTGACAGTTAAGGTAATAATAATAATACAGTACAGTACAATTCAGTAATAATATGCAATTAAAAACATTATTAATACACGGTCACATAAAATATGCACTGTACATACAGTGTATGTATTTATAAAAAATGCGTACTGTATTGCAATAATAATTGAAAACAAATGTAATATTGTTTGTGCACCATAATGAATGATAATAAAATGATGCTGAAATTTGCTGTGCCATATGATGATGATGATAACACTAATGTACAGTATGGCACAGCTTAGCTGCTGCTTTACAGCACTTTAGGTAATTACTCGAGTGGCTGTTCCAAACTGCTCTCTGTTTACGTTTCACTACTAGGCAAGGGAAGCAACTCCGGTTGAACTAATCCAAGGGGGATAAATCGTCTCGCGACTTAATACGGTCGTGACAGAGCCTAACCCACGAATATGCGGGGTCGCGAATGGAGAATCGCGAATACGTGAAGGTATAATGTATACATATTTTCTACATTGTGTTTTGAGGGGAGAAACAGTTCTAGCACACACACGTGTATTCACCTTTGTCTATGTATGAAGTTAGGTATGTACAGATATTTTATATATATATATATATATATATATATATATATATATATATAATATATAAGTTGCTTTATTGATACAAACATTATTAGCTACATATGTGCATACATGCTACAGCTGCGATCTCTTTCAAAATCTAATTTGCTCGGGCAATTTATAACATGCCTAAGATGGCCTGAAGAGCCTGGATTTCAAAAGATCACAGCTTAAACATGTATGCACACATGTAGCAAATAATGTTTGAACAAATAAAGGCATTTATACTATAATAAAGCTCTACCTGCTATTGAGCAATATTTTATGAACACTAGAATTTCATTGGATTTACATCTAAGAAACAACAACAATGCAATTATATATATATATATATATATATATATATATATATATATATATATATATATATATATATATATATATATATATATATAGTCTAAAGAAGCTTTGAGTCATTAAAAAAAAAAAATGAAAATATGTAAAATGCAGTTTAAATTCCCAGACAAACTAACTAAATCAAAGATATTGCAGACTTAACATTCGTTGGAAAATTTATAAATGAAAAAATATAAGTAAAAAAAAAAAAGGGGGGGTTAATTATCTAAGAGTGAAACAAAAACAGGAGACCTTAAGCGTCTAATATTAACACGGGGATCATCAGCTGTTTACCATGTAACTGTTTCGGAGATTTAAAAACAGGACAGTTATAATATTCATGGCTCACCAATGGTACTGATTATACGACCATTTCCCCAATAATCAAGTGTCGAAATAATTCAGCTTAAAATATCACTAATATATACATAAATAAATAATAATAATGATAAAATAATAATAATAATAATAATAATAATAAATTACCCTTAAGACTACCGTATGATATGGTAATTTGCATATCAAATAACATTAATTATCACAATAATAAAAAAATAAAGATAATAATAATACTATCTAAACACTATATCCAAGAACCATTCTGCAATATGGTAGCTAGCAATAAAATTATATAGGAATTAAAGTTGCAGTAAAAATATATATATATTGTTTAATATTTTACCGACGTCGTTTCAGGCTTATAGTTCTCATCAGCGAAGGAAGTAACAATCTCAGACGGTCATAGGGCGCGAACCTGGTTTACAGAGACACCTTGAATCTGTGAGCGTTCACCTAGTCCCATTAGGCCACGTAATAACGAATAAATTAAGTGATGTTTACACTGAAAGCGTTAATATCTAAACATTCTATAGTACTCAACGACAGAGTCAGAGCATTGCACTGACGCTTTTAGGGGAAGGTTTATTTTTAATCTTTCCGAGAGTGCTCGACTTTCAATTTTACTTGAAAGGTGTTATAATCATATTAAATTATTTTTTAATATTTTACCTACGTGCGACATCGTTTAGGCTTAATATATATATATATATATATATATATATATATATATATATATATATATATATATTTAAATCTTCAATTAAATTAAAGATAATTGAATTATCGTTTAATAATAATCTATCGTGATAATATAAAGTTAATACTTACAATTACATTGTCGGTTTTTCTCTATCTTCTGATGAAAATAGTTTATCTTTGAAAATCCATGGATTAAAGATATGAAGCTCCTTGCTTTGAAATTTTGATGTTCTAATAAATATAGTATCTTTACAATTTTTTATTCTCATCTTTCATCTCTAATATATATATACATATATATATATATATATATATATATATATATATATATATAATTATATTTTAATCATGCAGACATGTACATTAGCCGTGAAACTGGCATGTCGATGTCATCGATCAACCGCTGTTATAAACTAAGATCTCATCAGGTGGAAAAAAATCTGGTCCTTCCGTCAGATCATATATATATATATATATATATATATATATATATATATATATATATATATATATATATCGCTGTCTCTTTGTTCTGAGATCCATTTTGGCAGATTCTCTGCACGGACGGAGTTTTCCCTCTGGTGTTTATTAATTTTGACAAAGGGAAGTTTCTTTTCCCGAAATATTAAATAAATGATTGTTATAATCATCCGGACATCACACAAACAGCTAACGCCACACTTGCTGTCATGTAAGATTTTAAGAAAAAATAAATAGTAAGTCACATTTCGTATTCGATTTATTATTTTTGTTCCTTCCAGCTTACATCTTACCCGGAATTTGCATTGCCCACAACCTTTTAAAACATACTACTTATATATATATATATATATATATATATATGTTTTTATTTTATTTCAGGATAAAGTCTCACAAATCAAAGAGCCTCTTCCTGTGGCTAACTTTTGATCTTCATATGAGATATATATATATATATATATATATATATATATATATATATATATATATATATATATATCCCAGTGTTCCATTAAAATGATCCTTACCTTTTCAAACGTTGAGTTCGTAAAAAAGTGAAGTATATTATTTTTTCTTTTCTCCAGATATTTATCTACCTCCCACAGCGGTAAGATGTGACACAAGGTCGGGAAAGGTGGATTTGAAAAATGCCTGGGCGGCCCCGTCGGCATTCCCTGGTAGGGGCGCCTGAGGCGATTAGCAATAAACTAATCCCTTCTCAAAGTGTGAGAAGACAAAGCCTTGGAGGGTGCAACTCCTATAACTGCACAGGACAGACCCATAGACCGGCGTAAATCAAGCCCCGAAGGCCAAGTCATTAGCAGTCTATGGGGTGTAGTATCCATCGGAACAGATACTACACTTTGATCTCGACCAAAACGCCGAGGCCGAGGAAAACCGTTTCCTCTCTCCAATTGACCAGTTAACTATGTTATAGCATATCATTCTTGTTGTCTTTTTTACACGTTTTTCCACGGAATGTGCTCTTTTACAACCAAAACATAAATACTCTTAACCAACTCGACTAGCAGCAAAATCCCACCCCTTCACTGTAGAGCTCTCTAGATGCCGGAAAATGTTCTTCTTTGATAGCCTCTTTCTTCGGACCGCTATTCTTTGGAAATCCCTCCTTTCTCCCTGTTTTCCTGACCATACATAATTGTTTATTTAGTTTGTTTATTTGTTTTTGAAAACCTTATTTCACCCAAAACGAGGCATATTTCCATTGTGACGTAAAGCGGTTACGGTGATTACGTACCCCTATTTAGAGTGGGCGTCCGAAGTGGGTGGTTGTGCAGCGATATGTTTGTTCACATTACATTTAAATTCATGCATGTTGGTAGAGTCAGGGAAACAAGGAGCAGGGAGAGAATTCTGAAGGCAAGTAATACGAGAAAAATAATTATTACAGTAGAAAGTTTTCCATCATCAGGGGACCTCTACAGTGAAGGGGTGGGATTTTGTTTCGTGCCTGGTTTGTCGGGCATACAAGTGCACTAAGTTCGTTGAAGCACATTCAATTGAAGTACTTGTAAAATATGCGCAATGATGCTACATGCGGTGATGAGACGGGGGTTGCAGCTAGATAGACAGTGAAGGACTATTATTACACACACCAGCTCGATCTATGGTATTGGCCACTTTTGTCTCATCATCTACCACTTAGGTGTACTCCAAAACATCTGCAGTAATTAATTTGAAATTTCGGAATTTGATTATATGCCTTTCTCCCGGACAACACCAGGTAGGCCTGCTCGGTGATTATCCTTAATCAATAGTAAAATAAAATAAAACAATAAAAATAAACACATCACTGTAATACATTCGGTAATACCGAGTGTGGTATGCGCTCTGGGCGGGGCATCTGGCTTCTACGGGAAGAGGAAGTTTTTAGGGAATGTCAAATTCACGGGCGGTCATGCGAGATAACATGAAGTGCTTAGTATTCCCAAATGGTCACCCATCTGCTACTGGCCTGGTTAAACGTCGCTTAACTCTGGTTATCTAACGAAGACCGGTGTGTCTACGTGATTATTATCTAGACAAAGTAATACCCTGTGTGATGGTGTCGAGTATTGATTTACTCCTCTCCAGGAGGTTAGGCACAAGGCCAGTTTTTATCTTACTCCCACAAGTAAGATGTGATCCAAGGTCGGGTTGGGAAAGTGGGGTTTAAAAATTGCACAGAAAAGAGAGAGAGAGAAGAGATACACAAATAAGAGAGAGAAGAGGACAGAAAACAGAGGGAGTAAAGAGAGAAGATGGCAGAGAGGACAAAGGACAAAGAGAGAGAGAGAGAGAGAGAGCAGAAAAAAATAAAAAATAAAAATAATAAAAATATTTACCTCCCCAGGAGGTTAGGCACAAGGCCAGTTTTACCTTACTCCCACAAGGTAAAATGTGACCCAAGGTCGGGTCGGGAAAGTGGGACTTGAAAAGCAAGCGCCCGAGAAGTTGAGCACTCTGTCCATTAAAAATTGCCTGGGCAGCCACGTCGCCATTCCCCGGTAGGGGCGCCTCAGACAGTAAGCAATAAACTTACTCCTCCCCAAAGAGGGGAGGCGAAGCCTGGGAGGGTGGACCTCCTAGAACTGCACAGGACAGACCCATAGACCGGCGTAAATCAAGGCCCGAAGGCCAAGATATTACCAGTCTATGGGGTGTAGTATCCATCGGAACAGATACTACACTTTGATCTTAGCCAAAAGGCCGTCGAGTATTGATTTACTCCTCTCCAGGAGTTAGGCACAAGGCCAGTTTTTATCTTACTCCCACAAGTAAGATGTGACCCAAGGTTGGGTCCGGAAAGTGGGGTTTAAACATTGCCTGGGCAGCCCCGTCGGCATTCCCCGGTAGGGGCGCCTCAGACAGTAAGCAAAAAACTTACTCCTCCCCAAAGAGAGGACACGAAGCCTGGGAGGGTGGACCTCCTAGAACTGCACAGGACAGACACATAGATTGGCGTAAATCAAGTCCCGAAGGCCAAGACAATACCAGTCTATGGGGTGCAGTATCCATCGGAACAGATACTACACTTTGATCTTAGCCAAAAGGCCGTCGAGTAGACAGTCCCATTTTCGCAACTGAAATTTTTGTCAGCTGTGATCTTTTTCAAAATCTAGCTTCTTCGGGCAATTTTATAATATGCCAAAGATGATCTGATAAAACTGGATTTCGAAAGGTCGTAGCTGAAACATGTATGCACATATGTAGCTAATAATGTTTGAATAAATCCTAAGTTGTCAACTGATGCGCACCGGGTACAGCACGTACAATCGCACAGCTATATAAAGAGAATTTGAAGTTAACTCCTAAACTTCAATGGATTATGCTCCGATGAATTGGCTGCTCTGGTGCCCCCTCGACGTAAATTCACTAGACCAACTCGACAATCAACTAAATCCCATTCATTCACTGTGGAGGTCCCCAGATGCCGGAGAGCATTCTACTCAAATAGCTTCTTTCCACGTGCTGCTGGCCCCTGGAACTCCCTCCCTGCCCCCTGTTTCACCGACAGTACTGACATGCAGAAATTTAAAACTAATGTAAACAGACATCTCGCTGCGCAGATCCCAATTTAGGTTACCCCCCTCAACCTTCTCCCCTTTTCTTTTTTCGCAGTAGCCCTTTACGTTTACAGTGGCGGCCTGCCTTGTTTGTGGTGAACTATGTTAAAAAAACACAAAAAAAACAAAAAACATCTGCACTAACTACAGGCTTGTGGAACTCTCTTCCTGCTGACTGTTTTTCTTCCTACCTACAGGTTCGGTTTTGTCAAGACTGAGGTCAATAAGCGTCTTCTATTTTTGTGATAATCATCTTTTGTTCTTTTTAGCTTCTTACATTAAGTGGTTTCGTGCCGTGTCTGGAGCGATTTCCATTACAAAAAAAAAAAAAAAATTCTGAAATTTCATAAATAAATTATATGCTTTTCTCCCGGACAACGCCGGATAGGAATGCCCGTTAATTATCCTCATAAAAAGGGACATGTCTCGTTTTGATTCTATCGTTCCTTCACCGACGACGCAGTGGCGCACCGTTGGTGGTACATCTATTCGATGCTTGTAGATTATCGCTTCATCTGCGTGGGATTATGGCGAGAAGATATCAAAAGTAATTTTCGCTAACGAAGACCCAATTACAAAGAGACGAGTGATGATAAGTTTTTAGGATGAGTTATCTTTTCTTTTTTTTATTATTATTTATTTTACAGGTAAGTGTTGCCTTTTAAGGTAGGCAAGTGCGATAGGAAAACACACAAAAAAAAGGTAAGTAATAAGTAGATGCTGAAGTGTAAATGTGAACACGTACACATAGAGTTTGAATTGCCTACTGGAGAGTTTGAATTACCTACTAGAGAGTTTGAATTGACTACTAGACACCGTCCTCGAGTGTCTTCGGTCGAGTCAATTGGGGAGATAACATTAATGTTTTTACTGACTCAACATTTGACAGGTTAATGGGGAGCTTAGCTGAAATATTCGAATATCTATGTATCTTATATAATCAAGTGTAAGCTGCAAAAAATGGCCCCTTGATTTCTGAGAACTTCGACTGAAGTAAAATGAAACAAAACAATTTATATATATATATATATATAAACATTTTTTTTGAAAAACCATAACAATGTAATTTGTAGAAAATAAATAAATAACATTTATTTATCTTAAACTGAGCTTTCGAATATAAAATATTCCTCGTCAGAGAGTTTTTTTCTTTTTTTTTTCTTTCGTTTCATAGTCTGGTGGTATTGACTTTGAGGAAGAAAATCCGTGTCTTGGGCGCGGTTAAGCCATTTTTGATAATGTGTCTACTCCTATCTACGTATTCAAAAATGGCTTAACCGCGCCCAAGACACGGATTTTCTTCCTCAAAGTCAATACCACCAGACTATGAAACGAAAGAAAAAAAAAGAAAAAAACTCTCTGACGAGGAATATTTTATATTCGAAAGCTCAGTTTTAGATAAATAAATGTTATTTATTTATTTTCTACAAATTACATTGTTATGGTTTTTCAAAAAAAATGTTTATACCTTTACGAAACAATGGTTTTTAATAATGTGTCTACTCCTATCTATATATATATATATATATATATATGTGTGTGTGTGTGTATGTGTGTAGATATATATATATATATATATATATATATATATATATATATATATATAAAGAGGTGTACTAAAAGCGAACTTTTAGGAAAGGTAAAAACCTATTGTGAAGAGTATACAGCTCAATATCCAGGATAGAGCAGGTAGAAATGAAGAAGAATGGACTTTTTAGCAATCGGACATTTGCTTGCACCCGGGCACAGTTTTGCCCTGCGTTTCTTTCCCTACAACTTTTATTTCGTTTATTCAAATTTTAAATCTTGGCCATTGCCAACTCGTCTATCCCAGCGACTTCCTCTGATGATAAGATTTTGATCTTTGAAAAGCCTGGCTTAAGGAAAATTTAACTTGAATAAATTGCCTTTTTGCGGAATATACCTTGCTTTGAACTTTTGAATTGAATTTTGATTTGGCTTTTGCTTTCTCTAATTCCTTTCCATTCTTCTTCATTATATATATATATATATATATATATATATATATATATATATATATATAGAGAGAGAGAGAGAGAGAGAGTTTGAATTACCTACTGGAGAGTTCGAATTACCTACTAGACACCATCCTCGAGTGTATTCGGTCTCTCTGTACAAGGGTTTGTCACGAATCTGACATGAGGATACTTCACCCTACAAGTAAACCCTGACCAAATATTCAAAATAACATAGTATTCGAAGCCCAAATAAGATCCCCATCGACACGGCTATACACTAGCTCATACAAAGAATGGTGTGCCTTTTCGAAGAAATGTTATCTCAAGTAACATCACTTAGCTGGATACTCCACCAGACTAGATGAAACCCTGCCCAAATATATAACATAGTATTCGAAGCCCAAATAAGATACCCTCGACACGGCTATACACTGGTGCATTTTCTCCTAGTAATGTAACCTCAAGTAACAGCATATAGCAGAATACTCCACCAGACTAGATGAATTCTAGTTCTGGAATCCGGTAAGACCAGTAGACACTAAGAAAGCTATACTATCCCATAGTTTAGTGGTCAATTGGGAAGAGGAAAATTTATGTTCTTAACATTTGACAGGCAAAGAAGAACTTTAATGGAATATTCGAATATCTATGTATCTCATATAGAGATCAAATGTTTGCTCCAAAAAGTGGCCCCTTGATTTCTGAGAACTTCGACTGAAGTAAAATGAAAAAAAAAAATGGAGACGCATAAATACATGGCCGAACACACTTACATATACACATGTGGAAATTTGAAAGAATGAACACCAACACAATATTATTTATATATTCATGAACGTTTCGTCTTTATTTCACGACTTCCTCAGGATGGTTGTTTGGAGGGAATAAAACACAAAAGTATAAATTGTTGGAAACAAAGGCAGTAACCAAGGCCGCTTATGAAAAGAATAAATTATGAGATACAAATAGATGGTGGGGGTGGTAAGTTGAGTTTATAGTAGAGAGTACAGGGGGTATAATAGCGGTTGGAGTTATAAGACTATTAAGGAGGGGGAGTGAGCTTGTGTTATGTAAGCAAGAAGCAGGGAATAGATAACCCTATTCTAAAGAACACAGCCTATAATAGTATTTATAGTAAAGACTGAGACTAGCAACAATACGTCTGTGAATTGTGCTAAAGTATTGCACTGATAATTATATTGGATTTACACACAGAGTATATAACAGTGAAAGCGCTGTTGTTTTCTCTAAATAAAATAGAAAGTTTCGCTTTGAACAATTACACACAGATGATAACCAATAAACGAAGCCAGATTGTTCAAAAACGATGCAATTATTTTTGATATCAAATCAGTGTTGATCAAGTTTGGGGGTAAAAATATTAATGCAATTTGCAAACGATCGATAGACGATCACCAATAATAGTTAAACAATAAATTCATCCATTTTTTCTGTGACTTGTTTTTTTTTTAAACTTCATTTTTTGTGACTTATTTGGTTAATTTTTGTTGCGTTTTTTTTGTTTTCATCCCGACACCGATTGCAAATATTCCACGTGGTTTTGCTATTAGAGCACGTCATGAATTTTTAATTAGAGCGCCATAGAAAAAAAGCTAACACGCAATTATCACGATTCCAAATGACACATAATTCTAGACGAAAATATCACGACACGACGTTTTTTTTTTTTGATACGTACAGGTCGTCGTCGACTTACGACCGCAATTGGTTAAGAGAAATCGGTCATGAAGCGATTTGAACGTAATTCGCTGTTATTTAAGTCGTAAATCCCTTTTTAGTTCATGGAGCCATTACAAAGCCTACATTCAATTGAACTATATTTCATAATTGAATGGGGGATGACTTTTTGTTCACACTATCTTTTAAATATGACTAATATATAGTGTTATCTAAGTTGAAAGTGACATCTAACAAGTTTGTTATTTTAATACTTGCTAATTCTGTTTTTAGAATGATGGTATACAGGTTAAATCAAATTCTTAAAGGTATATCGAATTATTACAAAGCCTACGTTCGATAGATAATTTACAATAATTTATATATTAATCATTTCTCTCTCTCTCTCTCTCTCTCTCTCTCTCTCTCTCTCTGTGTTTGTCGCTCTTCGAAAAAGTAGAGCACTGTAAGTGTAGTATTAACACAGCATTATCTCTTTGTTCGTATCCTCTCAACAACAGCTGCACTTCGAGCAATTTGGGGTCTGCCAGAATGCTGGTCACTCTCCGCTGATGTGCGGCTATTTTTGAATCGGTTGAACCACTCCTTAATTTGAATGAAAGAGAAAACAGTTTTCAGTGGGGGGTCCGCGGACCTTTTTAATATCAACATTTGCTGACATTTTGGGAATAGACATCATTTTTGGTAATTTACCTATGGTTTAAATTTCATTTGAATCTAAGGGAAAATCATCGTTAAAGTAATATATTTGTTATATAGCTTATGACCTTCACTGATGGGTCCGTAGTCCACATGCCAATTCTAAAACGATTCTGTCCAGCGGTTTTGGTGAACATAAGACATAAAGATCAGGCGGACACACAGACACAGAG
>OY744554.1:7496395-7498895 GCA_963556195.1 Sepiola atlantica | reverse complement strand
TATTATCTCTCTCTCTCCCTCTCTCTCTCTATATATATATATACACACACACATATATATATATATATATATATATATATATATATATATATATATATATATATATATGTGTGTGTGTGTGTGTGTGTGTAGATAGATAGAGGGAGAGAGATAGAAAGAGAGAGAGAGAGATGTTGATAGGTATATATGTGTATTAGTGCCGCTGTCGAATATGCCTATTCCTGTTGATATCAATTTCTTTATTTATACAAATAGCCTCGTCTGAGCGTTGGTCAGGAAACCTTTCCATCACGCGTCTGCCACTCGACCACAGTTGACCACAACTGACCTCAGTTAACCCGACGACAACTGATGACTGGTAGTTGACGTCTGTACGCCCCGTCCTTTTACCCCTCTCCGGCCCCGGGCAAAGATATTCCTGCAACATTTTCCTGTTCTCCGACAAAAGCGGACCAGAATTGTAGTGAATGGAGATGCGATTGCGGTCGCCATAGCAACAACCGGATCAGCGAAGTCGCACCATGGTCACCAAGGATGAAAAGGGAAACTCAGCACGAACAAAGATAACAGGGATGTTTAAGTTAGGAAATAGATGAGGGAGGAGACGTAATGATGGGCGGATGTTGCTTAAGATACAAATACATTTCTCAGGCTGCAGATCAAGTGTTAGTTCCAGGAAGGGGCACCTTGATTTCTGAGAACTTCGACTAAAGTAAAAAAAAAAAATAAATAAATTCTAGGCCTACATGTGGGACTTCCGCTTTTTCCTGATACTATTTGATAACACTAACCAACATTTTAAAAGATTGATCATATAAACGGGGAACTTCGGGAATACTTCATATAATATGGAGAAGTAAATCGCAAATCTCATCCTTACGTTGCCAGACTGAGGTTAACAGTCCCACGGCTGATGTATCTTCTTATTTGTTGTATTATTGAAGACATTGCCAAGGCTGCAGCAAAGAAGGTGGGCTTCTCTTCCGTGCTAGTAAACTTCTCACACCTGCTATTATCCTGTATCTCTACAAAGCCATGCATGGAGTATTGTTTCTACATCATCCACTTTTCTCTTTCTGTTCTCTACACTCTTTTTCTCTTTCTTCTTTCTTTATCTTCTTTATCTGCTTTCGTTATAAAATGACTTTCTTCATTTCATAGATTTTCCTTTTTCTTTTTTTCCCTTTTTCTAATCCTTGTTATTTAATTATATTTTTTGTTACGTTTTTTTCTTCGCTTTTTTATTTTGCATTTTCCTTCTCATTTGTTATCATTTATTTATTTTTCACTTCATATGTAAAACCTTAAACTATTACTTATCTAATTACTGTTATGCTTTTCTTTCTTTCTTTTTTCTTATCCTTCTTAGACAACGTCCCCACAAAATCGCCTACTTAATAGGTCTATCAAAAATAGCCTGGACAGCCCCGTCGGCATTCTCTGGTCAGGGCGTCTCAGGCAGTAAGCAATGAACTTACTCCACCCCAAAGGGGGGAGGAAAGGATTGGGAGGGGGCACCTTCTAGGACTACCCAGGACAAAATACATCAGCAAGCAAGTAAAAGGCCGCCGAAATGGCGCAGTTCCTGCCGGACTGATTATCGAAAACGAATCCTCGACTGGTGTTTATCCATCCCGAAGTCCTCCCGAAGTTAATGAAAGACTGGACGGGTCGAGACCCAGGTATTTAATTCCCTCCCACGCAGGAATATGTGACACAAGGTCGGAAAGTGGGGGAAGAGTCAAGCCAGCGCCTCTAAAGAAGGAGCACTCTGGCCTAGCAAAAATAGCCTGGGCAACCCCGTCGTGCACCTCCTAGGAAAACCCAGGACAGTATACATCAACCCGGCAGAAAAAAGGCCACCGAAATGGCCCAGTTCCTGCCGGACTGACTGTCGAGAACGAATCCTCGACTGGTATTACCCCATCCCGACGTCCTCAATCAACCGAAGTTAATGAGAGACTGAACAGGATGGGGTGTGAGCCCAGGTATTTAATCGCTTCCCACAAAGCAATATGTGACACAAGGTCGGAAAGTGGGGAGATCAAGCCAGCCAGCGCCCCTAAAGAAGGAGCACTCTGGCCTATCAAAAATAGCCTGGGCAACCCCGTCGGCATTCCCCGGTAAGGGCGCCTCAGGCAGCAAGCAATAAACTTACCCCTCCCCAAAGAGGGAAGGCAAGGCCTGGGAGCGTGCACCTCCTAGGAAAACCCAGGACAATATACATCAGCCCGGCAGATAAAAGGCCAACTAAATGGCCCAGTTCCTGCCGGACTGACTGTCGAGAACGAATCCTCGACTGGCATTACCCATACCGACGTCCTCAATCAACCGAAGTTAATGAGAGACTGAACAGGATGGGGTCTGAGCCCAGCCCTGAGAAGCAGATGCTCCCAGTATTTATGGTAAGAGGAAGAGTTCCAAGTACTCTGCATAGTGGTCACCCATTTAGTCATGTAAAGGCTCCACGTCGCTTAATTTTGGTGATCTAACGAAAACC
>OY744554.1:7481395-7491395 GCA_963556195.1 Sepiola atlantica | reverse complement strand
TTTGCCGTTAGAAATTCATATTTTCATTTTTTATCCAACACTGAGCTTCGGTAGAGGGGGGGGGGGAAAGAAAAAGAAAAAGAAAAAGAAAAAGGAAGAAAAATATATTGGCCGTTAGAAAAGTTTAATTGACATCTATTTGTATTTTTATTTTTATCCAACGCTGAGCTAGGGTAGGGGGGTCGAAGGAAAAGAAAAAGAAAGGGAAAGAGAAGAGGGTTAGAGAGGGTTTAGGGGTGAGTGTCTATAGCCATTTAGGATTTGGATATACGAACTCAAGCACATATCAAAACTCTACCAAGGTATTTCAAAGTTCTTACTTCCAACCGAGGATGGTTACATTCTCGCAACTGAAATATCTTGGTAGAGCGTTTATATGTGTTTGATTTTAAATTTTTGTTCGTTGTTGATTAGCTTACACTTAATTTCTATTTTTATTTTGCTTTTTGGTCTGAAACATTTTTTCTATTTTTCCTAATATATATATATATATATATATATGCGCATTCAAGTTCTATTCTATTTAAAACAAGACATTTTCAACAATAGTCCACAACACCGGACGTGACACTTCACCAACACCAGGAAGTAAATTATGGAAAAAAAAAAGGTTATACCTTTGTTTGTCTTGGCTCTGATGAAGCTTGTTTTTGTCAAGCGAAATATTAGCCAAAAAAAAAAAAAATCAAGATGAAGAAAAAAAAAAACGGAAGGTATTTCGAAATATTTTATTAAATGTTTCGAAATATTTTTATTTTTCTTTTGATTTAATTACTCGCATCTAATACATGGTTTTTGAAGGCTTGTTAGCCTCTATATTTATATATATATATATATATATATATATATATATATATATATATATATAAAAATATATATATATATATATATATATATACAGGGTGTCCCAAAATAATGTATACACCCTTTGAATTGTTATAAGTCGTTCAATTTACTGATTTTTATTTGCAAGATTGATAAACAAGATTGAGTAAGAATATTCATTTAAAAATACTGACAGTAAAATTAACAAAAACATAGAAAATTAACTATTAACAAAGATAAAGGCTACTTAGGGTAATTTCAGAATGTTCATAAAATGAACCCTCATCCTAACCCCAACCCGTTCTGCTCAATACACTTTCCATATTGTGAAGACGTGAAGAATTGTACCTACAAACGTCCTGCGACATTTACTCCGGTATTTGAGCACATTCTACTACAATTACTACTCCCATTTGTTTGCAATTACTTCAGGTTTCTTGCTTTAAACATTGTAGCCTTTACGTTTATTAAAAGTTAATTTTCTATGTTTTTGTTAATTTTACTTTCAGTATTTTTAAATGTGTATCTTACTGTTCTACTCTTTTCTCAATTTTGTTTGCAAATCAAACTCGGTAAATTGAACGAGTTATAACGATTCAAACGATGTATACATTATTTTGGGACACCCTGTATATATATATATATATATATATATATATATATATATATATATATATATATATATATATATATTGTGTGTGTATTTAGGCAGCATATTTTCATTTAGGCAAACATTATTAAATAACACGGAGTGGTTTTGTTTGATGCGACTTTTTTCTTTATTTTTTCAATTTTCCAAATTGTCCATCTAATGTTTCGGTCAAATTGATGTAAATATGATCCATGGGTTTCTTGTTCCATTCTTTATAGATATATTGATATCTGAAACACTAAAAACGTCAATTAATATAAAATATCAATGTTCAAAACATTTACTGATGCTTTGTGCAACTCCAGGTTTTGGCCGTCGAGGAAGGAAGCAGATGGTACCTTATTTCTTTTCTGTTTACAACTGAAAATCTCATTCTTTTATTGAACTCGTTCCAGACAAGCTCTATTTTAACTTGATGTAAGGAGCCAACAATAACGAAATATGATCATCTCAAACACATGAGATGCCTATTGCGCCCAATCTTGAAAAGACCAAGCTATAGGTAGAAGGAAAACACTCAACAGGAAGAGAGTTCCACAAGCCTGCGGTTCTTGTGAAGAAGCTACTAGAATATGCAGTGGTATAAACGAATCAATGGCGACCACTAGACTTACGAGTCAAACGAGCCGGAACAAAAGGAAGCAAAAGAAGATCAAAGAATTCTGAAGAACCCATGAAAAGACTGAGACTAGCAACATAACGTCTGTGTGAGAGAGATGGTGCAGAGAAGAAGAGGGTTGGGCTAATCAAATTACAGGTCCGTTACTTCACCCTATCAAAAACTCTCAAGTGAGAAAGAGATTCTCCACCCCAAATAGGGCAACAGTACCCCGTTTGAGGGTAGATTTGTAGAGATAGAGAATAGCCTTAGATGTGCAAATATGTTTTGGGCAACGGAGTGAACAGACTTGACAAGAAACAGAAAGAACAATGAATTAACACTAACTCTAACCCTAACCTTAATCGAATACCCTTAACACTAATGCTACGCCTAACCTAACCTAACCCCAACCCTAATCCGTAACCTAACACTAACCCTTACCCTTACTTTACTCGAAACCCATCCCTAACCTCTAACCCCTAACCCATTACCCTAACTCTAACCCTAACATACCTCCTTTACCCTAAAACTTACTATAACCCTAACACTAACCCTAACCCTTACACTAAACTTAACACTAACCCTAACACTAACTCTAACACTAAGCCCTAACCCTGACACTAACCCTAACCTAAACCCCTAACCTTAATACTAACCCTTACCCTAACCCCCTGCACTCTAGCTATAACCTTCACCCTTACGCTAACGCTAACAGTAACCCTAACCTTTATCCTAACGCTAACCCTAACCCTAATCCTAACCCTTACCCTAACGCTAACACTAACCCTAACCCTAACCTTTACCCTAACGCTAACACTAACCCTAACCCTAACCCTAACCCTTACCCTAACGCTAACACTAACCCTAACACTAAACCTAACCTCAACCCTAACCCTTACCCTAACGCTAACAGTAACCCTAATCCTAACCCTAACCCTTACCCTAACGGTAACACTAACCCTAACCCTAACCTTTACCCTAACGCTAACACTAACCCTAACCCTAACCCTAACCTCAACCCTAACCCTTACCCTAACGCTAACAGTAACCCTAATCCTAACCCTAACCTTTACCCTAACGGTAACACTAACCCTAACCCTAACCTTTACCCTAACGCTAACACTAACCCTAACACTAACCCTAACCTCAACCCTAACCCTTACCCTAACGCTAACAGTAATCCTAACCCTAACCCTAACTCTAACCCTTACCCTAACGGTAACACTAACCCTAACCTTAACCCTAACCCTTACCCTAACGCTAACAGTAACCCTAATCCTAACCCTAACCCTTACCCTAACGGTAACACTAACCCTAACCCTAACCTTTACCCTAACGCTAACACTAACCTAAACCCTAACCCTTACCCTAACGCTAACAGTAACCCTAACCCTAACCTTAACCCTAAACCTTACCCTAACGGTAACACGAACCTTAACCTTTACCCTAACGTTAAAACTAACCCTAACCCTAACCCTAACTTTAACCCTTACCCTTAACCTAACCCCTAATCCTATATCTAACCTAACCTAACCCTTACCCTAACCCCTAACCCTAACGCTAACCCTTCCACGGGTGTAATGAGCATTTCCTAGGTAAAGTCTTGTTTTCTTATTGGTTTATATGTAGAAACACTTCCAGCTTTTGAACACTGTCCAGTGACTTATCTGAATAAGATCATCTTTTTTTTCTTAAGACGGCGAAAGTTTGGACGATTCTGCGATTGTCTTCGCCTGGAAGCACCAAAGTCTGCGACTAATTAAGATCATAATATAGATCCCCATCAAATTATGCAAATCTATAGATTTGGCTCCTCCGTTGTTGAATGATTGTCTATCTCACTCTCTTTCATCTAACAATACTACATATACATATATATATATGTACATATATATATATATATATATATACGTATATATATGTACATACATATATATATATATATATATATATATATATATACATAGATATACATATATATATACATATATATACACATAGATATACATACATATATATATATATATACATACATATATATACATACATATATATACATACATATATACATACATATATACATATATATATATACATATATATACATATATATACATACATATATATACATACATATATATATATACATATATACATATATATATACATATATATATATACATATATATATATACATATATATACATATATATACTTTATATGTACTTTTATGTAATTATTTTTTATTGGTGATTGCAGCGTTCGATGTTTTTTTTGTTTTTTTGCTTACTACTATTTCGATTGTCTCACTTCCTAAGTGATTAAGATTCAGAAAATTGCATTATTAGCCTCAACTTTACAGGACGTATTTTTCGTTTATATATATATATATATATATTAGGGGAGGTCGATTTTACACTTTTTTTTAAATATTAAAAAAAAGGCACGTACCGAAAGTTGTATATAGACCTATTAAATACTCATGCAAAAAATTAGATCAAAAACTTCAGCGGTTTTTTGAGCGTTTGGTATCAAAGATCGTAGACAAGAATATACTGAAAATTCCTCGTTTTTGCAAAATTTGCTTGAATACTGGTGTGAAAACCAAATAATGTGTGCATTTAAAATCAGGGAATGTCCTTTTATTTTATAAAAATGATATTAATTAAAGAAATTTTCAAATTTAAAGGCCCCCCCTCATTATCAGTATCTGCTTTTGTAAACTACCTTTTAACGTGATGAATATAACAGTAATATTTGAATACCTAAAAAAATGATTTTTTTCTGTTATAAGTGAAAATATAACAAGCAAAGAAATAAGGAAAAACCTAACACTATTTTAATGGAGCTTAATATAGAGAGTCAAATTGCTCCATATAAGACCCCTTAGACAAAAATGCTGGTCTCAATTTCTGACTCAAAACTTTGGCTGTAATGTGTTGATGCCTTGCTTCAAAACCATATACAGTTTGTGAAGCTTCTGTTATTAACTTAACTGCCCGTTCCACGCCCTGAGAATGCCAAAAATGCAGCATAATTTTAAATCTATTAATTGTGTCCAATGTGTGGCATTAAAATTAATAGGTGGTATTCTTTTTAATCTTTTTTCTGGTTGACTCCTCACTCCTGAAAGAACAAATTAATTAATTGAATTATTAAAAAATTCCAATCTGTACTGCTTTAATAATTATGGTGAAATTAGATAAAATCTTTAAAAATCATTCTATAAATTGGAATAAATAATTTAGTCAGAGATATATGAATAAATATTACTTACCTAATGGCCAAAATTCTTTTTAAAGCTTCTTCTCTTACTTCAATTTCCTCAGATTAAACCATGGAATATAGAAAGTTTTCAGGCAGTAAATAAAATGTATTACCTTGTATATTTCTAAATGTGATATCTTGGATTTCCTGAGGCTGCTCCTTAATCCTCTGGATCATATTAAAAATAGGCACTTACTGATTGTGGAATTTACTATTTCTTTTAATTTCAAACCAAGAAGTGGCATACACATTTACAATAAAATTTACTACATAGTGTAGTTTTGTTGTGTGCCTTTGTGGGTATGCACCACGAGTCCATCAACACATGAGCCTGATGGCCAAAGTTAACCATCTTGCTTGGTTTAAAGGACCAATTTTCCAGGAGGTATATCTAGAGTCAACCTTACCTCTAGAAATACCTACTGTGTATTCATGAAGGAGTCTTTGGTCAGAACTAAGATCATGTATTTCATCAATTTTAAAAATTGACTCTAGAGGATTGCTAATAGTGGAAAATGATATTTGGGGTAAATCATATCAATCATTTGAGCATAATTTCCCCAGAGGGCTACTGAATGTTGTAGGGCCCTTTGCGCAACCATCTATGTTTTTAAAAAGGGCTCTGAAAGATAGTTCATTATGATGCAAAGAGCAACCAATTGTGTGAAGAGTTTTAAAAAGTTTTTTTTTCTAAAATTGCAACCATTCCACCTTCGCAACCTGTGTTGGTATTAGTGTTGTCAACAAGTATAGCCTTGATACTGTTCTCACTGTGGAATTCATGCAAAACATCCACCACTTGATCTGCATGAACAGCACCTGTTGCACCACTATTAGGAAGAACTCTGTGTCAGATATTTACTTTCACATGGTGTTTCTTTTGTAAAAGTTAAATGGTGTTCTGGTCACTTAGTTTTTTTCATAATTCTCTGTCTATTTTCATCCACAATTTCCTTATACATCAATGTGTCCTTATCCATTCTCCCATCAACTCCAATACATATAATATTTTAGGTGGGGTAAAAACCCCTGGCGAGAAATAGTTTTATTTGTCTACCTCCAACAAGGTAAGATGTGACACAAGGTCATGAAAGTGGGATTAGATAAGCCTGCGCTATAGAGGTGAGCACACTGGCCATTAAAAAATTGACTGGGCAGCCCCGTCGGCATTCCCCTGTAGGGGCGTCTCAGACAGTTAGCAATAAACTTACTCCTCCCCAAAGAGGGAAGGCAAAGCCTGGGAGGGTGCACCTCCTAGAATTGCACAGGACGAACAAGCCCCAATAGACGGGCGTAAATCCAGACCCAAAGGCCCGGACGATACCGATTTATTTGGTGGGGTAAAAACCCCTGGCTGAAATAGATTTTATTTATCTACCTCCAACAAGGTAAGATTGACACAAGGTCAGGAAAGTGGGATGAGAAAGCCAGTGCTCGAGAGGTGAGCACTCTGGCAATTTAAAAATTGCCTAGGCAGCTCCGTCGGCATTCCCCGGTAGGGCCGCCTCAGACAGTAAGCAATAAACTTACTCCTCCCCAAAGAGGGAAGGCAAAACCTGGGAGGTGCACCTCCTAGAACTGCACAAAACGGATAAACCCCAATAGACGGGCGTGAATCCAGACCCAAAGACCCGGACGATACCGGTTTATTTGGTGGGGTAAAAACCCCTGGCTGAACTAGTTTTTATTTATCTAACTCCCACAAGGTAAGGTGTGACAAAAGGTCGGGAAAGTGGGATTAGATAAGCCAGCGCTCGACAATTCAATATATATTTGTGATAATTAAATATGTAAACACAGAATCAACACGTGAATTCAAATTCGTTCGTTGAATTTTCAACCGGTGAATACCATAAAAAATATCCAATAAATTAAACGCCTATGTAAATAAATAATTATTTATATATAAAATTACATATTGTAGTGTTTTATTCCTTTTTAACTTGAATATGTACATTTAATTTCTTTAGAAAAGGAATAATAAACTTTAAAATATTTATTATTAAGTAATGTATTACTTTTTTTTGTTAAAACCCGGGTTTAATTTAAGGCGACACTTCTGCCGGTGAAATCTAGGCTGTGAGAAAAAATCTCGATTTATTTGATCTTAAATGTTGTTTCAATAAATACAAAGTTTTGAAGAAAAATATTTCTTGTGGTAACTTTTGACATTATTTGTCAACTTTCTTCGAGTGCGATTATTTACAGTTTCAAAATCGACCTCCCCTAATATATATATATATATATATATATATATATATATATATATATATTATTAATTGTATCCGTACAAATACGTATACGTATAAAAGTAATGTATATATATATATATATATATATATATATATATATATATACTTATTGATATATTTATCAACTCTAACGCCCGCTCTACAAGATATTATATTGTTTTCTATTTTTCTGATGTTTCATAGGTTTCACGAACGTTTTCAATTCTTCGTATTACGTGATGTTGTTTATTTTAGGCTGTTGTGTTTTTATGTAGATAGCTTCGAGTATTTATTTTTAAATTCCGTTCGGAATTTAAAAATAAATTTTACTTCTAATTTATAAATTATTTTATTGCATGATGTATATAATTGAATTACACACACATTTATATATATATATACATATATATATATATATTTATATATATATATATTCAAATATAAAGTTTATATATATATATTTAAATATAAAGTATATATATATATATATATATAGTATATATATAGTATATATATATGTATATATAGTATATATATAGTATATATATATAGTATATATATATGTATATATAGTATATATAGTATATATATAGTATATATAGTATATATATATAGTATATATATAGTATATATATATAGTATATATATATGTATATATATAGTGTATATATATATGTATATAGAGTATATATATATATAATATATATATATATATATAGTATATATATAGTATATATATATAGTATATATATAGTATATATATATATGTATATATATATATATATACTATATATATATACTATATATATATACTATATATATACTATATATATATACTATATATATATATACTATATATATATAGTATATAGAGACATATATATAGTATATATATAGTATATATATATATATAGTATATTATATATATCTATATATACGAACAACACAGGTAAGGAGGACTTTTTTTTTAATAACTAATATAAGTTAGCAAAACATTTATACGGAACAAAACTTAGATTTAGTATACGGAACGTTGATGTTTTTGTCTTTTAAGGGAAGTGGGGTCTGATCAACTCTGCTGGGAAGCCATGAAATTAAATACTGTCTTGTTTTTAAATTCCCGAAACAGTTTTTCATGGTAAACAACTGATGACCCCTTAAATAATGTTAGAAGCAAACTAATATAATAACTGAAAAAGTTTAATTTACTTACATGAGTGATTTTCCACTGAACGACTTGGGACTTAAGTTTTTTTGTTTTTTAAAATTTTTTTAAATAAATATAGTTTTAATGGTTGAGAAACTTCCAACAGGGTGGGCCAAAATAAGGGTCCTATCTTTAAATTTGAATAACTTGAATTCGAATAACTTCCACAAAATAAAAGTTAAACTCACCAAACTTTATGTGTGTGTAGACTGACCCTTCCGAGATTTTTTGAAATAAACAAAACAAATTTTAGCCGAAAAACACTTCTTAAAACTTACAAAAACTAAAGTATTGTTTTTTTACACTGTTTTGAGTTTTTTAAGCAAAAATAATGTTTTCTAAATAGGGGTACGCTCCTTAGGGCTCATGCTTGCTTCGGAAGGTGTCCTTTACTTATTCTAAAAAAAAAATAAAAAAATATCAATAAATAAAAAAGTTATGAATTTTTAAAAATAGGACCCTTATTTTTGCCCACCCTGTATTAGAAAAAAAAAAAAAAAAAAAAAAAAAAAAAATATCAATAAATAAAAAAGTTATGAATTTTTAAAAATAGGACCCTTATTTTTGCCCACCCTGTATATGTGTGTGTGTGTAGGAAATGGAAAAAAAACAAAAACAAGAGATATCTTTTATATATTCATCAACGTTTCGTCTTTGTTGAAAAAAAAGAGTAGTAGACAAAGATCCGGACTGAGAGAGGTCAGTCAGTGGCAGTGACTTCTCACAGCCCGGTCCAGCGCTCTTAGTAGCCACGGCTACTACTTTTTTGTTCTCATCAACCCATCATGTCAACCCAATATTTCGATGTACTTGCATGACATTTTTCTTAAAATTATCATCCTGAGGAAGTCTTACAAACAAAGACGAAACGTTGATGAATATATAAAAGATATATCTCGGTTTTTCCTTTTTCATTTCCCATTACGTCGGATTACTCTCATCTTTTCTTTCTAACACACACACACACACACACACACACACATATATATATATATATATATATATATATATTTATATATATATATATATATATATATATATATATATATACAGGGTGTCTCAAAAAAATGTACTCACTCGTAGAATGACGAGAAAACTTTTATTTATGAACATAGAGTGAAATGAAATAGCATCGAATACATGAGACAGATGTAATTGAAGAATCATGTTCGCAAATGTTCAAACTGATGACCATTATTGTTCAAACAAAGCTGATA
>OY744554.1:7471395-7476395 GCA_963556195.1 Sepiola atlantica | reverse complement strand
CATCTTTCCAACGGACAATATTTTGAAATTCCTGGCGGTTGTTTTCACTCATTAAGCTATACGACTCCGCTGATGAAGGTCCGATTTTCTCGGATCTGAAACCTTGGTCCGGATGTTGTTGTAACACTTTATTTAATATTAATAAATATCATGCTCTTATTAATTATCTAGTTAATTTTACTTTTGCATTAATAATTGAGCACTCTGCTGGGAAACTCTCCCAATTAAGAAATACGGTATATATATATATATATAGTAAGCTATGAAAATATATTTCTGACAATATATATATATATATATATATATATATATATATATATATATATATATATATATATATATATATATATATATTTATATATATACGAAGATTGTTTTAAACGTATCCGACCATAGGCCAGAAACAATATTTCAAATACGTGACGGGGTTGTGACCATAATCCCCTTGAAAGTAGGCTCCTTGTGTTAGCACGCACCTAGCTTACCGAGCCATCCACTGCCGGAAACACCTCTGGAAATATTCGCATGATAACCCTAACCTAACCCTAACCAAAACTCTAACCTAACCCATCGCATGCTTATGTTGCCTTTTTATATTTTTTCGCGGCTTTCAAATCCTAAACTTTTTAGTCTATTTCCGGAACTGACTCGTGATTATTTGTCGATACTCGGGACGGACTACATAAGTACTGAAATGTTCTGTGTGTCCATTCATTACCAGCAGTAAACTCTTATAATGTCTATACATTTTTTACTTTACTACACAATAAAATCATTGGTGTCGCCATCTTGTATGTACGGCAGCACAGTACGATAACTACATTTAACATTTAGGTGCACAAAGCATCGGAAAAAAAAGTTGAGGAGGTAGTGTTTTGTGCTTCCGTAGTTTTTTAACATGGCGACGTGCGTAACCTTAACAAGCAATTTAATTTTACAGTTAAATGTTTACTTACTACACAATAAAATAATGGGTGTCGCCATGTTGTATGTCCGGAGGCACAAAATGGTTACTACGTTTTAAATGTGTTCCTGTAATTTTAATTTTTTGGTTTATTATTTTTAATTAATTATTAAAAAATAATCGTTAGTTTTTTTAATCGATTTTTATCTTTTTTCTTAATATTCAGCTGTACACACACACACACACACACACACGATGTTTGATGAGCTGATTTTATAAATAGAGATACGTCTACTGTATAGATAAGTGCGGGTAAGATCAAGTGTCGATAAATTTAGCCCGTACTTCGTTCCGTACTTATTTTGACAGATTATATGCCAACACTCGAGCGCAGACCATGAATCATATCAGCTTTACACAACCAATCAAACGCTCGAATCTCTGTCTCTCTTCCTGTCTGTCTGTCGATCTGTCTGTCTGTCTGTCTGTCTCTGTCTCTCTCTCTCTCTCTCTCTCTCTCTCTCTCTCTATATATATATATATATATATATATATATATATATATATATATATACAGGGTGGGCCAAAATAAGGGTCCTATCTTTAAATTTGAATAACTTGAATTTGAATAACTTCCACAAAATAAAAGTTAAACTCACCAAACTTTATGTGTGTGTAGACTGACCCTTCCGAGATTTTTTGAAATAAACAAAACAAATTTTAGCCGAAAAACACTTCTTAAAACTTACAAAAACTAAAGTATTGTTTTTTACACTGTTTTGAGTTTTTTAAGCAAAAATAATGTTTTCTAAATGAGGGTACGTTTCTTAGGGCTAATACGGCTCATGCTTGCTTCGGAAGGGGTCCTTTACTTATTCTAAAAAAAAAAATTAAAAAAATCAATAAATAAAAAAGTTATGAATTTTTAAAAATAGGACTCTTATTTTTGCCCACCCTGTATATATATATATATATATATATATATATATATATATATATATATATATATATATATATATATATATATATATCCAGGCAGCATATTTTCCTTAAGACACGTATTATTAAAAATAACCGACAATTTTTGTCTGGTTACTTTAGTATTGATCCCTTCAATTTTCCGGATTAAAATGTTAATCTCGGAAGAAAATTGGCTGATGAACCTGCCGTAATGTATATGTTGGTCCAGAGTACTTTCTGACCCGTCTGGGTCCATCGTCAGTGGAATAATGACAAACAGGTAATGACCTGGAGTGAGATTTATAATTAATTATGGCGGGAAAATTTAAATATGAAACTATATTTATTAGGTATTATAAGCATTTAAGTATATTAGTACTAGTGTTAAAATTAATCTTGTTAATAGCAGGTTTTTGTTGTTTTAATGAGTAAAGCTTCTAGTATGTGGAGTTTTTGTGTGTTAGTATTATTTTCTAGGATTTTAGTATTGTCTACGAGAATTTTACCTGTTTGTCATTATTCCACTGACGATAGACCCAGACGGGTCAGAAAGTACTCTGGACCAACATGTACATTACGGCAGTTTCATCAGCCAATTTTCTTCCGAGATTAAGATTTTAATCCGGAAAATTAAAGGGATCAATACTAAAATAATCAGACAACAATTGTCGGTTATTTTTAATAATAATAATAATATATATATATATATATATATATATATATATATATATATATATATATATAGTAATCCAGGTAGGGTAAAAATCCACAGGGTAGAAATCCAAAGGGAGTCAAACCGGGCTTATAAAAGAGTGCTCAATAAAAATATAGAGCTGTATTGTGAATGCTTTTATTCAAACATGTACAAGGTCTGCTACACTGGCATGTCGATGTTATCGATCTACAGCTATCAAGAGCTGAGGTCTCATCAGGCAGAGAATTTTTTTATGATCCAACCGGGTCGCTGAATTCCTGTAGATCGATAACATCGACATGCCAGCGTAGCAGACCTTGTACATGTTTGAATAAAAGCATTCACTATATATATATATATATATATATATATATATATATATATATATATATATATATATATATATATATATATATAAAGTGGTGTACTAAAAGCGAACTTTTAGGAAAAGTAAAACCTATTGTGAAGAGTATACAGCTCAATATCCAGGATAGAGCAGGTAGAATGAAGAAGAATGGAAAGGAATTAGAGAAGCAAAAGCCAAATCATAATTCAATTCAATTGCTCAGAGCAAGGTATATTCCGCAAAAAAGGCAATTTATTCAAGTTAAATTTTCCTTAAGCCAGGCTTTTCAAAGATCAAAATCTTATCATCAGAGGAAGTCGCTGGGATAGATAAGTTGGCAAAGGCCAAGATTTAAAATTTGAAAAAATAAAATAAAATAAAAGTTTTAGGGGGAAGAAACACAGGGCAAAATTCTGGCCGAATGCAAGCAAATGTCCGATTGCTAAAAAGTCCAGTGTCGAAAAGTCCAGCGGAGAGAATGAGATGTAGATAGGTAGGTCGTTAAAAGGCCCGAGAGGTTGTGACCCAGACTCTTCTAGCGGCGGTGGCTGGTGGTTTCTGGGCTTTGCCAGTTTCTTTTATAAGCGCTTTTTAAATCATTTCTTATCACCTCTTGTCGGTTCAATCTTCAACCAGAGAGTCCCTGCTTTCTGCCATATACTATTTTGTGTGACATCTGTTCATCGTACTTATTTTCTTGACCAAAAATCAATGCACCACAAGGCCGACCACCTGACCCCCGTCTGACCTTATTTTTAAAAACATTTTCTTCTTCTTAAAGCCATTTTATGTAAGGAGCTGAAAAATCATACTTCAATGTAAAAAAAAAAACTAGCCAACGATAAGTGTCATATGGATAGAGCTCGACCAAGAAAACAGCAATTCTTCCCCCTCTGTCAGAAACAGTGCTCATGGAATGTGAGGACTACAGGACAAGACAAGGGAAGCGAGAGGCTGCGAAAGGTCACTTTTCTACTCTTTTTACCTGGCCAAAGATAGGTTTCTTGGGCAGTTGATTTCTTGAAGTCGTCCAACGCATGCTCACATGTAACACGGACGTTGAAACGATGATGATGATGATGATGATGATGATGATGATGACTGAAAGATGCTGCTGATGATGATGATGACTGAAAGATGATTGCATCTTTGTAAAATTTTCATCGCAAAGCGTGTTTATCGAATGGACGCATCTTTAAAACATCAGGTATTATTTTTAGGCGGGAGGTGGGGAGGGGGGCGCAGGTAATACGTTCCTGTTTACGCGAATACGATTTCGGTACGTGTCAAATTCCTGACATTCTTTAAGATTCCGAGACTACGCAATATCGGAAAGCTTCGCCGTTTTCCGATTCTCTGTGTCAAGAGTCTTACAAAACGGTAGCATCGAATTCATTTCTGATATAGATTTTTGACAGCTCTATAAGTAATGGCCTGCCCGGGGGGTCGGGCAGGAGGGTGTACGTGGGTGTGGCTTCTTTTCAGGCACTCCATGTCAGACGGACTGACGCAGTCATGCTAGCGGAAAATAAACATTTGCTTCCGATAGCCAGAAAAGTGCAGACTTACTTAATGGACCTTTGCGTTGCGATGCTGGTATACTACCCGTCAAAAACGATAGTGTGTGCTTAGAGATAGCCGACAAGACGTGTACTGTTAAACATTTATGTGGGTAGGTTTGCTAGTCGATATTAGCTAGTTCATGTTAGCTGAGACATATATTTACCGTTTTTTGGAAAATATGAAGCGTTTCAGACAGGAGTCACTAAGATCTTAGTAGCATTATGATACATCAAGACCGTGAGAACAGGAAGTCGATGAAGTGAGCGGATATGAAGTCACATATGCGAGCTGTATGGATACTGTGATCAGATTTGTCAGTTCGGCATGAGCAACGGAACGTTCTAGAATGACCAATTTTCAAGAGATGGCCTTTCTCCCACATTAAATATTGACCTTGTGCCTAACTTTATAACGGAAAGCCATAACGAAAAGACATTATAAATGGCTTAAACAGATTGACGAGACGATTTCTTTTCAAATTCTACAAAAGATTTGCCTGTTAGGAACAGCGAAAGTGTTAAGGTACAGCTTGA
>OY744554.1:7461395-7466395 GCA_963556195.1 Sepiola atlantica | reverse complement strand
TTTATTATCAAACTGATGATCTCATTGACCTGCGTCCTCGAATGGTTTTTGGCCTTGTTAAGCGGTGATCCCATTTACTTTTCGATCTCCACGAGGGCAGATGTCGGTGTTTAATGTGGGAGAAAATTCAATTCCCCAAAAGGTTGAACTGGATTTGAACCAAGAAAAAATGCCTCAGTTTAGAAAGATCGCTTCTTCACCGAACGAGGACATAACAATGACGTGTTGCTTCAGAACAAATACTGCACTTTGATCCTAGCCGAAAAGCCAGGGGAAACAGTGATACATTATTATAAGAATCCAAATGTGTTATTCCTGTTTTGAAAAATGACATATTTCTTCTAATCGACGCTCGTCTGAAAGAAGAAAAACAAACGCACTTTTAAAACCATACGAAACCTAACCTTAACCCTAACCCTTCACCCTAACACTAAACCCTAATCCTAACGCTAACACTTAACCCTAACCCTTAATCCTTACCCTTAACACGAACCATCAACCCTAACCCTTAACCCGAACCCTAACCTTTAACTCTAACCCTTAACCCTAACCCTTAACCCTTAACCATAACCTTAACCTATACCCTAACTCTGACCTAGACCCTTACCGTAACCTTAACCTTAACCATAATTATTAACCCTAACCCTTAACCCAAACACTAACCGTTAACTCTTAACGATTTACTTAACCTTTAAACCTAACCCTAACCCTTAACCCTAACACTAACTATTTGCCCTTAATCCTAACCCTAACCCATTACCCTAACCCTTAACCCTGACCTATACCCCTTAACTCTAACCTATAACATAACCCTTACCCTTACCGTTACACTAACCCTTAACCCTAACCCTAACCCTTAACCCTTAACCCTTAACCCTTAACCCTTAATCCTTAACCCTTAACCCTAACCCTTAACCTTAACCCTTAACCCTTAACCCTTAACCCTTAACCCTTAACCCTAACCCTTAACCCTTAACCCTTTACCCTAACCCTAACCCTTAACCCTTAACCCTTAACCCTTAACCCTTAACCCTAACCCTTAACCCTTAACCCTTAACCCTTAACCCTTAACCCTAACCGTTAACCTTAACCCTTAACCCTTAACCCTTAACACTTAACCCTTACCCTTAACCCTAACCCTTAACCCTTAACCCTAACCTTAACCCTTAACCCTTAACCCTAACCCTTAACCCTTAACCCTTAACCTTAACCCTTAACCCTTAACCCTAACCTTAACTCTAACCCTAACCTTAACCTTAACCCAACCCTAACCTTAACCCTAACCTTAACCTTAGCCTTAGCCTTAGCCTTAGCCCTAACCCTTAACCCTTAACTCTTAACCCTTAACCCTTAACCCTAACCCTTACCCTTTGCCTTAACCCTACCCCTAACCCGTAACCATTATCCTTAGCTCTAACCTTACCCCTAACTCTAACCCTTACTCTAAACCCTAACCCTTAACTCTTAACCCTAACCCTAACCCTTAACTCTTAATCCTTAACCCTAATCCTAACCCTTAACCCTAACCCTAACCCGTAACCCAAGCCCGTAACACTTAACCCTTACCATAACCTTAACCGTAATCTTTACCATAACCCTAACCTTAACCCAAACACTAACACTAACCCTAACCCTAACCTTAACAGCGAATCTCTAAACAAGCTACGCATGCGTAGTGTCTTTCTGTAGAAAAACTCCCGAGAATTAAAACAACGCAACGCCATGTTTTGACAGCTTAATTCGAAATCTCCACGACTTGGAAAATCCGATTACTACGGATTTTTCGAAGTTCATGAATAATTTTCGCAATGCCACGCTTCTGTTAATGTTTGCAATATCTGTAAAGTGTCTTTTTGAATCAACCTGTTAAATGGTTCCAAACGATCGCTAAAAGACCCGCCATCGTAAAAGACCTGCCATCGTAAAAGGCCCGCCATTGTAAAAGGCCTGCAATCGTAAAAGGCCTGCAATCCTAAAAGGCATACGATGCTAAAAAGCCTGCCGTCCTTCTGTGTGTGTATATATATATGGGAAATGAAAAAGAAAAAACAAACAAACATATTCATTCAACGTTTCGTCTTTATTTTAAGACTTTCTCAAGATGAATGATTTGAAAAAAAACAACATAGAAGTCAATACTTTTGAAAAATATGGTGCGTTTGTGACGTGAAAATATTTTTTTAAACGAAATATAGTCGATAGAATTAAAAAAAAATGTGAGGCGATTATGACGTAAACAAAATAATGTTCTTGTTCTTTTCTCGAGTGAACCATTGGAATTTTAAAAAAATGTCAGGCGATTATGACGTAAAAAAAATAATGTTCTTGTTCTTTTCTCGAGTGAACCATTGGAATTAAAAAAATGTGAGGCGATTATGACGTAAAAAAAATAATGTTCTTGTTCTTTTCTCGAGTGAACCATTGGAATTTAAAAAAAATGTCAGGCGATTATGACGTAAAAAAAATAATGTTCTTGTTCTTTTCTCGAGTGAACCATTGGAATTTAAAAAAAATGTGAGGCGATTATGACGTAAAAAAAATGTTTTTTTTTTTTTTTCTCGAGTGAACCATTGGAATTTAAAAAATATGGCCCGATTATGACGCGACAAAATGTTTCTGTTATTTTTTCGAACGAGCCATTGCCGTTGAAATTCAAAAAATGTGGTGCGATTATGACTTTAAACGAAATTTTTTTTTTTCGATCCAGCCATTGCCGTTAGAATTGAAAAAAAAAATGATGCGATTATGACGTAAAACTGTTTAAGAATTAAAAAAAATGTGGTGCGACTATGACGTGAAAAGAATGATTTTTGTTCTTTTTTCGAATGAACTAGAGCTGTTAGAATTCAACCTTTTTATTCTGAACTTGTCCGGTATATGTAAATAAGCGATTTTATTTCGACAAAGCTAACAAATAATTTAAAAGAAAAACAATGCACATAAAATCGGTTACATTTGTCTTAGGCATGAAGGTATTTATCTACCTCCCACAACGTAAGATGTGACACAAGGTCGGGAAAGTGGGATTAGATTAGCCAGCGCTCGAGAGGTGAGCACTCTGGCCATTTAAAAATTGCCTAGGCAGCCCCGTCGGCATTCCCCGGTAGGGGCGCCTCAGACAGTAAGCAATAAACTTACTCCTCCCCAAAGTGGGGAGGCAAAGCCTGGGAGGGTGCACCTCCTAGAACTGCACAGGACCGTCAACCCCCAATAGACCGGCGTAAATCCAGACCCAAAGGCCCGGACAATACCAGTTCATTAGGCGGAGTAAAACCCCCTGGTTCGTTGGACATAATATTGGTCATACATTGACTTTACCCTAGGCTAGACACTCTCACCAAAATACCTCATCTTCTCTGTGGGTTGGACCTACTTAGGTGATTCTCAATTTATATAAAACAATGTTATTTGAAAAATTTATCGTGGGGGAATGGGGCAATATTTACAAAAGTTCTGTACAGGGTTAGTAGTGGCCCCCGACCCTCTGCTAAGTGATAGACTGTCCACTGTTTCCCGGGTGAACCGAAAACAAGCAGATCGGTCTCTAATTGGGAGTGGGAATTAAGGAGGGGGTAAAAAGGTAAATTGCGTTTGGATGGGATGTGGGAATGGATGGTGGGGTCCTCCGAGATATAGGGTGACATAGGGAAAAAACAAAGTGTGGAGAGTGGGCATCTTTGGGGGCTCTCTAGTACCAAAAACAAAACAAAAAACAGGGTCAGAACGCATTCACTCTACTAGCTAAATAAGCGATCTGAATATACACTCTCTTATTTCTCGTGTTTCTGTATTTATACATACAGAGAAAGGGAGATAGATAGATAGATAGATAGATAGATAGATAGATAGATAGATAGATAGAGAGAGAGATAGAGAGAGAGATAGAGAGAGAGAGAATAAGAGAGATAGAGAGAGAGATATAGGGGAAGAGAGAGAGAAAGAGAGAGAAAGAGAGAGATAGAGATATAGAGAGATAGAGAGAGAGAGAAAGAGAGAAAGACAGAGAGAGAAAGAGAGAGAGAAAGAGAGATAAAAAGAGAGCAAGAAAGATATATATATGTATATATATATATATATATATAGAGAGAGAGAGATAGAGAGATAGAGAGGGGGAGTGAGAGAGAGAAGGGGAGAGAAAGAGAGAGGGAGAGCGAGTGAGAAAGAGAGAGAGAAAGAGAGAGAGAGAGAGAGAGAGAGAGAGAAAGAGAGAGAGAGAGAGAGGGGGGGGAGAAAATCACAGTGCGTCTTATTATATCTATTAATAATGGAGATTTGGTATCTGTCTGTCTCTAGCCGAAACTATGCTGCTACTATCATTAGTGATAACTCCAGACAGCTAGTGTTGTATATGTTCTGTTATCATGATACCATCCTCCCGGGCATTACCGCCTGAAAACCAACTTCCCTGACATATCTCTACATTTGGTATTTTTATTTATTTATTAGTACTGGTACAACTTCTGAACCGAATAAAACCGACTTTTTGTGCGTGGCCTCTTCCGTCCGTTTACGTAAACAGCCGGAAGATTCCGAAGCGCTTATATAATCGAACGCCCGAGTAGCAGACGATAAATTTACAAACTCTTAACATTCCTGGCAGGCAGAAATTTGTTTTTAACTCGAACTCTAAACAAACCCTAACTTAAACGCTTTTTGTACTTTTCAAAAACTGTTTCAATACCCAAAATATAAAAAGGCAACAAAAAAAAAAATATATATATATATATACTGGAAACATTATTGCTGCATTAATTACATAAAAACAAAATCGAAAAAAAATGTAACTTTTAACTTTCCCGTAAAATATTTTTTTTAAATTCATTGATTTTCTTCGTCAGAACGTAAATAACTTGTCATAACATGAAAAATAACAATGAATCTTTGATTTGATTATTATTTTTCATGTTGAATATCAGCCCTGTTTTGAATTTCACGCCGGTTCGTTTTGTTTCGGCCTTTTCCGCTTGTTTACGTATTTCGACGTCGGCAAAAGTCGGTTT
>OY744554.1:7441395-7451395 GCA_963556195.1 Sepiola atlantica | reverse complement strand
ATATATATATATATACATATATATATATATATATACATATATATATATATACATATATATATATATATATATATATATATATATATATATATATATATATATATATATATATATATAAACATTCAACAAGCATTAGCTTTAAGGCAATGCTCATAGGTAAAACTGATTCGATCTCAGGCAATTGCAATGTTTACATTGAGATATTTCTTACATTCAGTCAGTGTCGCATGATGGCGTAGGGGTTAGCATCGCCGACTGTCAGCTCGACGGTTGCGTTTCGATCCCGAGGCACTAACTGGTCTAGCCGCACTGATGAGCTGTGAAACAGCGAAACAGTCTGTATGTGGATGACTATATATATATATATACTCTATCCCGCCGCCTAACCATGCATCTTGGAAACTGAAGCTCAATTTACCAACATCCACATAAACATCCGGGTCCATCTTCATGTTATTATTATAGATGGTTTCGGCTGGAATTATGTAATAAGTACGAAACTATGGTTAGAATTATATCTATAATAGACATGACTTTACTTCAGTTCAACGTGTTTTTTTTTCAGTTGGCAGCATGGTTTAATTGGGGTTCGAATCGTGGGACCGGCAGAACAATCATCCACCACACTTATGGTTCACGGAAGAGGATGCAACGTATGTGTATGTAGATAAGAATTTAAAAATATTTTCATAATATTTTATGTATGATATATAATATATACTATGTATTGGATACCTAAAATGCATAAAACACCAGTTGGCGCCCGTTTCATTGTTGCCTCAAAAATGTGCATCACTAAACCTTTAAGTAAGGCTGTGTCTAAAATCTTTAAATTAATTATAAACCAAATAAATAATTTCCATAAAAAAAGTAAATTCTATAGTAATATAAACCTATTGTGGGTGGTAAATAATTCCGATCTAGTAAAAGAAAAATTAGATCGTATTAATTCTCGTAAACAGGCTAAATCAATCTCGACATACGATTTTAGTACATTATATACAAAAATACCCCATAAAGAACTTATTAAAGAATTAGGTAATACTGTAGATTTAGCTTTTGCAGGAGGAAAAAGTAAATACATAGACTTTGCAAAATCTAAAGCCTTTTGGTGTAAAAATAAAAATGGTAAGACGAGTGTATCCAAAACTGGTCTGATAATGCTTATAAGTCACCTTATAAAAGAGAGTTACTTTCAAATAGGGAATAAATTATTTATCCAAACAATAGGTATTCCAATGGGTTTGGATCCGTCTCCATTTTGGGCAGATCTATATTTACATAGACTGGAATATATATATATGTCATCACTAATAAAAAATGATATATCTAGAGCGTATAGTTATCATGGATGTAGGCGATATATTGACGACCTTGTTTGCATTAATGATAGCGAAGAGTTTGCAAATACTAAACATTTAATATATCCTAAAGAGTTAAAATTAAACTGTGAACATAAGGGAACACAAGCTACTTTTCTTGATTTGGATATAAAAATTGAAGATAAAATATTTATCTATAAACTGTTTGATAAAAGAAATTCATTCCCTTTTCGTATCGTGCGAATGCCATATAAAAATAGTACTAGCCCTGTGTATATATTTTACGGGAGTATTATGTCTGAATTTCTGAGAATTGCTCGTGTTACCTTAAAATTAGTAGATTTCATGCCCCCAATTTCTGATCTAATAATAAGAATGATTAACCAAGGTGGCGATCAAAATAAAATATTTGGACAATTAAATAAGGCAATTACTCGCCATCCTGATGCTTTTAAATCTTATCAAATTAATCAAAATAAACTGATAGAACAAATCATAGTATATATAAATAGAAATTATATAATATGAATAAACGTATATATAACACATCTGCTAATTATAATAAGAAAAACAATAAAAATACAGTAGAAAGAAAGAAAGAAATGTTAAAAAAGAAGAAGAAGAAGAAGAAGAAGAAGAAGAAGAAGAAGAAGAAAACCGTTCATAACTATGAACGCTGATTTTTAAACACCGGGAGTTGGTAAATAAGAAGAAGAAAAAGAGAACAAATTAACGGTTAACTTACAGACGCAGATTTGAAACAATGAGAAAAGAAAAAAGCCGTCAGTTGTGAACGCAGATTAGAAAAACTATAGTGAACAAGGAAAATTAATATTTATTTGCGGCTGACAACAACGGGGAGATGGACAACAAAGTAGGACGAGGAAGAAAAATAGGAACTAAAGGTATATATGTGTATGTGTGTATGTAATGTGTATGTGTGTGTATGTATATATATATATATATATATATATATATATATATATATATATATATATATGTATATACATATTTATTTATTTATCTTTTATTTTTTGATGTGTTGATGTTTTTTATATTTATAATATAAAACTAAAAATAATACATTAATCACTTAAATAATAGTGTCATGGATTCGTCCAAACACTTTAAAATGCAACAACATTTTTGTGAGTAACGGATAAATTTTATTAGACAGACGAACAGCGCAGGTAAAAAAAAATTATTTTTTATTTTATTTATTTATATATATTTTTTTTTTTTTTTGAATTCTTAAATAACTAATATAAGTAAGCAAAACATTTATATGGAACAAAACGTAGATTTAGTATAAGGAACGTTTATGTTTTTGTCTTTTAAGGGAAGTGGGGTCTGATCAACTCTGCTGGGAAGCCATGAAATTAAATACTGTCTTGTTTTTAAATTCCCGAAACAGTTTTTCATGGTAAACAACTGATGATCCCTTAAAATAGTGTTAGAAACTAACTAATATAATAACTGTAAAAAATAAATTGACTTACATGAGTGATTTTCCACTGGAAGACTTGAGACTATAAGTTTTTTTTTTTTTTTTTTTTTTTTTTTATATAGTTTTAATGGTTGAGAAACTTCCGAGACTATATATATATATATATATATATATATAATTTATTGGCAATTGGAATAATATCTTAATTTTATGTACGCGATATTGTCATTTATGTTATTAAAAGAAATTTGTTTGTTCAAATTTCATTTCGCTTTGTAACAAAATTCAAATTGATTTCTTTATATGATTTATTTCCTGTCCAAAACAGATTTTATTACGTTCTATAAAAAAACATTCTTCGTCGTTGTTTTTTTTATGAAACCATTTCATTTACTTACATTATTGTATGTAATTTATGATGCCAAATCGTGATACGTTTTTTTTTGTAATTTTAAAATTGTAAAATTTACAAACAATATTTCTTCGATCGAAAAACACCGTCACGAAACGACTGATAAGTTTCTAGATGACTTTGCCAAGAATATCAGAGGCCAAACGAATCAAATTACAAATCTGTGACAATAAAGTGGAACACTCACCAACAGGAAAAAGAATGAGGTGCTTCGCATGTCGTGTCTGCAGATTTAAAAAGGGGCTTCTCTTCATAGGTGCAGGTTTTTATGGTGGTCTCTGATTCGCATATGTGGATATCAGCTGATATAAATGAAGAGGACATGAAAAATGCCAGTATACTGAAATCATATGCCCTTAATAGGGTTAAGATGAAAATTCATATACACTAAATGTACAAAAGCAAGAAAATTCCCAAAATTTTACACTTTTATTGTCATTAAGGGTATGACTACATATCAACCAAACCATTTCATTATCACATCACTACAGTATACATCTCTATGCATGAGTGGATGAAGTGTGTGAGGTGCGCTGAAGAAAAATTCCTACCAGTAAAATACATAGCCCTGTTGTGCTCGCATACCCTTAATGACAATAAAAGTGTAAAAATTTGGGAATTTCCTTGCTTTTGTACATTTAGTGTATATTAATTTTCATCTTAACCCTATTAAGGGCATATGATTTCAGTATACTGGCATTTTTCATGGAATGTCACTACTTTTGTAAAGGCTATGCCTCAATACAATGGTCATTTTTAAGGTTTTTTAGAATTTTCTGGAAAACTAAGGTATATGGTAAACTGAAATTAAAATGCCATCAACTAGGCCTTAGAACTTCTATCTCTGCCAAAAATCAGCTGAATCCATCAAATAGTTGATGAGATTTAGGGTGGCACATACGTACACACAGATAACATGATTTCATGATTGAACTTTCTGGATCTCTGAGTTACCTTGACTAACGATGCTGAAAATCTACACACTTATAGAACCTATCAAATACACATTTTGTGCAAAGTTTTAACTAATTTGGTTTATTGGTTTTTGAGTTATGATTGATCAAAGAAATTAGATTTCTAGCATAGGCCATTCGTGTGTCTATTAAGGGATAGAGCGCTCTCGCGCCTCCCTTGATTTCACAATATAAATTGTCACAAATAAACCCTAAAAGGGGAAAAAGTATTGACTGCGTACGACACAAGGCTAAAAAGTGTGATTCTTATCTATCTCGTGACTATATAGATTCTGCTAGATATTTTGCACAGAGGACACTACGAGGAAGGAAGAGTTGTCTTTCTTGTGAAAATAAGAGACACCATTGATAACCGTTGCGCCATGTCATATATCTTAGAGAGAGAGAGAGAGAGAGAGAGAGAGAGAGAGAGAGAGAGAGAGAATATATATATATATATATATATATATATATATATAACCGTAAATTGTACCAAAAGTGATGTAAAAAAAAAATATGAATAAAATAATAGCCTTTGGAACTTGTAACAAAATCTTGTTTATTTATATATGCGCCATGTCATATATCTTATTAGAGAGAGAGAGAGAGAGAGAGAGAGAGAGAGAGAGAGAGAGAGAGAGAGTAATATATATATATATATATATATATATATATATATATATATTAATATATATATATAACCGTAATATATATATATATATATATATATATATATATATATATATATATATATATATATATATATATATATATAACCGTAAATTGTACCAAAAATGATTTTAAAAAAATATAGATAAAATAATAGCCTTTGGAACTTGTAACAAAATCGTGTTTATTTATATATGCTCTGTTGTTACATGTTGAAAATTATCGAGCTTTCAAATAAAGTTTAGAAGGTATAGGCTAACACATATTTTTGCAATCATATATATATATATATATATATATATATATATATATATATATATATATATATATCTATATATATATATATATATATGAGTAAATTTCGCGTACAACAAAATCGTAGGATAAATTTCAGAGGAAACATTTTTTTAATCAATGAAACGGGCGGGTTGAAAAAAAAAGAAAGTTGCTAAAATTTTCCTTAAGGCCTTATCGTCTGACCCTCTAAGAGGAAACGTCAGAATGATAAATTAAAAACTAAGAAAATCGAATGAGACATGAGGGGAAAAAATTGTTTCAGTTGGAGAAAACGATTGAGGGAATATATATATATATATATATATATATATATATATATATATATATATGTGATAATTTTATTTACACAGACATGTACAAAATCTGCGACACTGGCATGTCGATGTTATCGATCAACAGTAACTATAAACTGAGATCTCATCAGGCAGAGTTAGAATCCGATCTTAACCTCAGATCATATTTGGAGAGAATTTTGGTTCTCTCCAAATATTATTACCATTATTATATATATATATATATAATTTTATTTAAAAACTATACAATACATTGTTTGTTTGATGTACCGGCTAAGAACCGTCATGTTATCTTTTTCTATTTTTGTTAATTTACTCTTATTATTATATTTTGAGCATTCCCCGGTAAGGGCGCCCCAGGCGATTAGCATCAAATTAACCCCTTCTCAAAGAGAGAATGTAAAGACTGGGAGAGTGGACCTCCTAGGACTAAACAGCACCATACCTCAGCCCGACAGCAACAGAGCAAGTCGGACGATTGTCGAGGACTGATATGAACCAGAGATTCAGAGATGAGCTATCATGATGGATGATGGCGGTTCTTGTGCCGGGCTGAGGTATGGTTCTTGGTAGTCCTAAGAGTCCCGCCCTTCCAAGGCTTTGCCACCATCTTTTGGCTGGAGTTAGTTTACTGCTAATTGCGTGAGGTGCCCCGACTGGTGAATGCCGACAGGGCTACCCAAGTTTGTTTTGAATATTCTTAACGCCATTCTATAGCATGTACGGGGTTAGGGTTAGGGTTAGGGGTTAGGGTTAGGGGTCAGGGGTTAGGGGTTAGGGGTTACCAATTACGGGGTGTATTGACTCATCTTAGTATGTATATTCTTTATATATTTCATTGTTTTTTTCTCTCTGGATACTTGTAATCTCACTTTTATTCTAAATCCAGAATAACCAGATTGACGAAACCTGGGCATCCACAAGAGACACCGTCATGTAATCTATTCAAATTACATAATTTATATTAGCTCTTGTAGAATAATCTACGATCAAGCACTTTAATGTATGAAAACTAACTTGTGATACATGCCATATATATATATATATATATATATATATATATATAGAGAGAGAGAGAGAGAGAGAGAGAGAGAGAGAGAGAGAGCGAGAGAGAGAAATAGAGAGAGAGAGGGGAGAGAGAAGAAGGATACTGAGAGAGACATACATATTTTTACTTCGTACATTTCGACAATATGCAACATTAGACAAGAGGGTACTGATATCGATCCTGAACCAGTTTTCGTGAGTTTCCATTCGGAAGCGTTCGGCTGTCCTACGCAAACGCCCGAGTATTGACGAGCCGAATGGTACCAGACCTCCACTGGAAAGATGCAGATAGTACTGGGACCTTGGGGGAAGCTTATTCCCACCCAAATCTTAGATGAACAATGTTCGTTGCGAGTCAAAAATAAATTGTAAGCGGCCGTTGCGATAACGCAAATTCATTTACAATGGGGACACCACCTGTTACTGCCAATGAGCAATCACTGATGAAGACCTGAGTGAAAACTCCTAGTGAGTTACAATAATGATTACAAGTCTACTACTCATTTAAGCCAGCCACCTGCAAATTATCCGACCGTATGAGAAGTGACCGGTCCGTCTCATCCAATCAGTAAATGACGCCATAACGCTGACATCTGGTCACTTCTCAACGCTTGAGTGACGATGGTCATGCGTCAGCCGATTAAAATCGCCAGGGCGTTTCGTCCTTCTCGTGTGAACTGTCAATATTCTCGCACTTGTGAAGCGATCACATGTCACGAGTGAAGTTTCAAGTCGATTACGATCACGTTTAGTTTTCGTTGGCAAACAATATTTATTAAGTCATCAGTTGTACAAGACTAGGGGGTTATGAATATATATATATATATATATATATATATATATATATATATATATGTAAATTATAACTAAAAGGTAAACTTTTAGAGAGTTGGACCTATTGTGAAATAAGGAAAGCTCAATATACTGGATAGAGCAAAAATATGGTACGTCAATGAAAATTAGTAAGACCTGCAAATGGAAGCAAATCGGTATTTTCAGTTGTTCAAAACAAGGAGCAGTTTAGTTAATAAAAACATTTATTTTTCATCTCTTTCTTTCCTTAAACTTATCAATCATAATTTTTCCTCTGATGATAAGATTTTAATCTTTGAAAAACCTGGTTTAAGGAAAGAAAGAGATGAAAAATAAATGTTTTTATTAACTAAACTACTCCTTGTTTTGAACAACTGAAAATACCGATTTGCTTCCATTTGCAGGTCTTACTAATTTTCATTGACGTACCATATATATATATATATATATATATATATATATATATATATATATATATATATATATAATATTTGTTGTTGTTTATTATCTATGTACGTATACGTTTCGTCCCTTTTCAATCAGGACTCATCAGCATAGAGATATGACTATTCACTACCGGTCGTACGATTCGAAACCCTGAATTACAAGTATTTTTCAACGAAAAATACGTCTTTTAAATTAAGGGCGACTAATAATGCAATTTTCTGCATCTTAATCACTTAGGAAGTGAGACAATCGAAATAGTAGTAAAAAAGAAAAAAAATAACGTTGCAATCAGCAATAAAAAATAATTACATAAAAATACACACATATATATACATATATATATATAAATATTGTTTATTTACGTATACGTTTCGTCCCTTTACAATCGAGACTCATCAGCATAGAGATATGACTATTCACTACCGGTTGTACGATTCGAAACCCTGGATTACAAGTATTTTTCAACTTACATCCAACGTCGTTAACTGCGCGCCCAATATTTGAATAGCCGATAAACAATGATAATTTAACACATATAAAAGCGGCTTGATGTCGAGGCATTCTACTTCTATTAAAGAAGGAATGATGCATATAAAGCAAGTGACGTCATGCTGTGTTTGTACTACCATTTAGAGTGCTCTACTTATTTTACGAGGAGCGACAAATATAAAATATGTGTTGTTGTTTATTATATATATATATATATATATATATATATATATATATATATCTAAGCAAGCGTTGTTGAACATCACGGAACTTTAGCGTTTGTATATTTTCCTCGTGAGGTTCTCAAACCGTCGAGCCATCTTTCTGGTTTCAGGTGGCAATCCGTATAGTACTTCGCCGATAGTTTTTAATTCGGCCATTTTCTTGAGCGCTTTCGACTTTCGTAGTCGTCTTCAGGATTAGGGCTTTTTTTGTTGTTTTTTTTTAAAATTTAAATAAGAAGACTGGAGTTAGTGTTTTATAGTTATCGCTACGGCCGAATGAAAGAGAGAAGAGGGTGTGTGGTTGAGTTCATTTTATTCTATCGTTTGTGTGTTTGGTTTTATTGTTTACTTATTTATTTTGTTAGTTCTTATTTTTGCTATTATTTATTTATGTATTATTATTTATTCCTATTACTATTATTACTGTTATTTATTTATTTATTCATCAATTTATTTATTTATTTATTTATTTTGTTTTTACTTAATTTCCATTTAATTATGGAATACTTTTAATATGTTGGTACCTGTGTTGAAAGCTATTTTGTTAATGTTAGGCTGTTTAGTTTTAATGAATATTGCTTCTAGTATTTTAAGTCTGTTTGTGCAGTTATTTTTGTGTATTATTTTCGTGTTAGATATTAATATTTTCCGTATATATATATATATATATATATATATATATATATATATATATATATATATATATATATATATATATATATATAATAATGGTAATAATCCAGGTAAAAAATATCCACAGGGTGGTAATCCAGAGAATTTTAACCGGGTTTATAAAAAGTGCTCGATATCAAAACAGAGCTTTATATGTGATAATTTTATTTATGCAGACATGTAAAAAAATCTGCGACACTGGCATGTCGATGTTATCGATCAACAGTTACTATAAACTGAGATCTCATCAGGCAGAGTTAGAACCCGATCTTAACCTCAGATCATATTTGGAGAGAACCAATATATATATATATATATATATATATATATATATATATATATATATATATATATAAATGAATAAATGCGAAATAATTTTTTGCTCTACAACACAAATACTACCATCAAATATTCAACATAATCTTTTTAAAATACTGTATATATAGTAGAGGGCAAAGTCCCAAACACGGATATTTGTATGTGTAATTTGCTTAACTAATTTTTAACAGTTTAAAAATATTCTGACGTTTGAAGGTCAAAAATAAATAAGACAACAATGAGGTAGTTAAGGTTGAATTGGTGCTGACGACTATCTCCAATATATGTATATAAATATATATATATATATATATATATATATGTATATATACATGTATATATATATGTATATATCCAATATATATATATATGTATATATATGTATATATCAAATATATATATATATATATTGATGTGTGTATATATATGTATATATATGTATATGTATATATATATGTATGTATATATGTATATGTATATATGTATATATTGTATATATATGTATATGTGTATGTATATATATGTATATGTATATGCATATGTATATATATGTATATGTATACATATATATATATATATGTATACTTATATATATAT
>OY744554.1:7426395-7438895 GCA_963556195.1 Sepiola atlantica | reverse complement strand
TATATATATATATATATATATATATATATATATATATATATATATATATATATATATATATATGATATTTATAAATAAATATTAATTATTCATTACTTACAGACATCGACGTTTCATGCTTACGCAATCTTAAGTGCAGGAATCTAAGTCCCGACGGTCGACGGGCGCGAACTCCGACTACAAATCGCTACTGATTCGCAAGAGTTACCAGTCGGCCACCAGAAATCAGCTTAAAATTTAGGAGGAAGTTAACATTGTAAATACCAAGTCGGCGGGTATTTACAGCTAGCGGCGAAGAGTGATCAACAACAACAACAAATCGTGTTGGACCTCGCAATGAAGCTAGTAGTACTGCTTGTTATTAAATTCACTCAGAAAGCTGGACCCTACACGGAATAATAGCAGGTTGCATGTGCCAATTATGAGGCCCTGGAGGTGATTCAAAGCGTTGCGCTGTCGACGGTTTAATTTGGTTTGTTTTTTTCGGGGGGGGGGGGAGGCTATATTTACGTTGACCTAATGATATGTATTATGCCGGATGTAGGGGAATTCCTCTTTTCTTTTTTCCCCTTTTTCCTTTTTTTCTTTTTTCTTTCCCCTCTTTTTCCCCGTTTGTTTTGCACCGGACTTGATTGTTGTGGGGCCGCATCACAGCTACCACATATTACCGAGTTGTTTGAGCTGTCTTTTGAACTTGTTTTCCTTTTTTCTTAAGCGAGTTCAACTAGGTCAATCCCCTGTGGGGTATTGTCAGTTGTTGAGGGCAATGTCTTAGGTTTTGTGTCTCCCCTGATGAACTGCCTGGTAGTGAAACACGTGTAGGGAACAATACCTTTTGAACTTGTTTTCCTTTTCTTTCCTTCTCAGATGGGTAAATTCCCTATGGGCTATTGTCAGTTGTTGAAGTCAATAGCTTAGGTTTGGTATCTCTCCCGGTGAACTGCCTATGAATAGGCCACTTTTGTTAGGTAGCGAAACACGTGTAGGGAACAATAGCTTTACAAAATAGATAAATAATAAAGTTAAAGATTTTTTCGTCGTGATGAATTCTCTCTGAAAAAAAAATCTTGGTAAACTCTCCAAATATACGTATGACCGGTACTGAATAGTCATATCTCTATGCTCATGAGTCCCGATTATTAAAAAGGACGAAACGTATACGTACATAGATAATAAACAATAACAAATATTTATTATTATTTGTCGCTCCTCGAAAAAGTAGAGCACTGTAAGTGTAGTATTAACACAGCATGACGTCACTAGCTTTAAATGCACCGTTCCTTCCTCAAAAAAGTAGAACGCTCTTGACGTTATAGCCGCCGATAATGTGTTAAAATTATCACCGTTTATTCGCTATTTAAAATTGGCCGTGTGGTTAAGGGTCGAATTTGAGTTGTAAAATACTCGTAATCCGGGGTTTCGAATCGCATGACCGGTAGTGAATAGTCATATCTCTATGCTGATGAGTCCCGATTAAAAAAGGACAAAACGTATACGTACATAGATAATAAACAATAACAAATATTTATATATATATACATTATTAAGTATATATATATATATATATATATATATATACATATATGTATATATATATATATATATATATATATATATATATATGTATATATATATATATATATATATATATATATATATATATATATATATGGGAATAAAATACACAATATCTTAAAATGCAATCCCGTGGAGACAGAACGTATAACAGACAGAAAGGTAAAACAATAAAAAAAGAGGAAAGAAAGGAGGAAGGAAAGGAGGAAAGAAAAGAGGAATGGAAAGAAGGAAGGAAAGGAGGAAAGAAATGAGGAAAGGAAAGGGGGAAGGAAAGGAGGAAGGAAAGGGGGAAAGAAAGGAGGAAAGGAAAGGGGGAAAGAAAGGAGGAAAGAAAGGAGGAAAGAAAAGAGCAAGGAAACAAGGAAGGAAAGGAGGAAGGAAAGGGGGAAAGAAAAGAGGAAAGAAAAGAAGGAAGGAAAGGAGGAAAGAAAGGAGGAAAGAAAAGAAGGAAAGAAAGGAGGAAAGAAAGGAGGAAAGAAAGGGGGAAGGAAAGGAGGAAAGAAAAGAAGGAAGGAAAGGAGGAAAGAAAGGAGGAAAGAAAGGGGGAAAGAAAGGGGGAAGGAAAGGAGGAAAGGAAAGGAGGAAGGAAAGGAGGAAAGAAAGGAAGAAGAAAAAGCGAGAAGGGAAAGAAAGGTAAGAAGCAAGGGAAGAAAGAAGGGGAGAAGGAAGGAAAGGAGGAATACGGAAAAGAAGGAAGGATACAAGGGAGAAAAGAAAGGAGAGACATAGGTAAGACTGACTGAAGCGAGGAATAAGGAAGTGAGGAAGGTATGAAAAAGGTTAGGGTTAGGGTTAAGGAATAGATGAAAGAAAGAAGGAAGGTACGAATGAATGGTGGAATGAAGGAATGGTGGAATGAAGGAATGATGGAATGAAGGAATGGTGGAATGAAGGAATGAGACAATGAACGAAGTTCGGAATGAATGAAGTAAAAATATAATGCAAAATTCAATTCCATTTTCCCGCCTAATTAGAACCCATGTTAACTACTACACGTGTGTGTGTGTGTGTGTATGTGTGTGTATGTGTGTGTGTGTGTGTGTGTGTGTGTGTACGTGTGTGTGTCAGTTCGTCGTCCATATTTCATTAGAATTGTCTGCGTCTTCGCGGGACGCAGCGAATCATGAAAAGTCCGACTCGTCGTCATTGGAATCTGTAAATTAGACAAGATTCATCAGTCGATTGTCTTTTCCCGTGCGACCAGTTTTAATGGCCGCCACTTGAGAATCACAATGTCTCGGCCTGTCTTCTACGCTAATTACCACGCAGCTTCCGCCTCTAATTGGGTGCAAAACCGCATCGCGTATGAATCACAGCATCTCCGAAAATTATGAAAAATATAACTTAATATCTAAATATATGTCTCGATATATATCTAACTATCTAGTACACACACACACACACACACACACACACACACACACACACACACACACACACACACACACACACACACACACACACACACACACACACACATTCTCTCTCCCCTCTCTCTATTTCTCTCTTTCTTTCTCTCTTTTGTTTTTTCTCTTTCTTTCTCTCTGCTGTTTTCTCTCTCTCACACCTTCTCTCTCTTTCCCTCTCTCTCTCTCTCTCTCTCTCTCTCTCTCTCTCTCTCTATATATATATATATATATATATATATATATATATATATATATATATCTATATATATATATAGTCTCGGAAGTTTCTCAACCATTGAAACTATAAAAAAAAAATAAATAAAAGATAAAAAAAAAAAATAAATAAAATAATAATAATAATAAAAAACAAGCCTTAAGTCCGAAGTCGTTCAGTGGAAAATCACTCATGTAAGTCAATTTAGTTTTTACAGTTATTATATTAGTTTGCTTCTAACATTATTTAAGGGATCATCAGTTGTTTACCATGAAAAACTGTTTCGAGAATTAAAAAACATATATATATTTTATAGATGATTGGTGGTGTATGAAGCATTAAAAACGATGTCGTTGTTTTTTAAAATTGTTTTTATTTTGATATTTCGACCAGTCCTCTGGTCTTTGTCAAAAAATGATTCTTCATTTCAGATCATTTTTTGACAAAGGCCAGAGGACTGGTCGAAATATCAAAATGAAAACAATTAAAAAAGGCAACAACATCGTTTTTAATGCTTCATACACCACCGACCATCTATAAAATACTTCTCTATACTTCGTGGAATGACAATCAAATTCATATATATATATATATATATATATATATATATATATATATATATATACATATATATATATATATATATATATATTATCTTTGAAAACTCATGAGCTAAGGACTTAAGAATACTTTGCTTGAACTTTGAATTCTAATAAAATTTGATTGACACCTTATTTTATTACCTCATTTTATATTATAATATATATATATACATATTAGATTAAGTGAAAGAATAAAATAAGGTACAAATCAAATTAAATACAATTCAATGTTCAGGCAAAGTTCTTTAAAATCCTTAACTCTTGATTTTTCAAAGAAAATCTATTCTTTAGAGGACCATTACGGCAATGATATTACTGCAGGTAATAAAAATAAAACTTTGAAAATATATAAAAATAAAAATATAAAGGTACATAAAACATCAGATATATCGGCCCAAAACTATTACTCTCTATGATTTTATGAAGGCATACCAAAGCATTCCTTTCAGGACACCAATGATCACCATTAAAGATATTTTTTCTTACAAATATTATTTATTCAAATTAAATGTTTTTTCCTACACGTGTTTCACTACCAAGCAGTTACTTGCTTGGCAGATCATCAGGGAAATTAAATGTCTGGAATACTGGTTTCAACTGCCGACAATACACAATGTGGCGTTGCAATAGTTGAGGTCACTTAAGAAGAGAAGAGGAAAAAAATAAAAATAAAAGTTAAAATTAAAAAACAAGGAAGAACAACGATAAAAAAAAAGAAAGTCCTAGAAAAGTCTAAGAAAAGTAGCTCGTGCATTACTTCTTCCACCAAGCCAACAAACAAATAATCGGTCCCAAATACATTCAAAATACTAAAATGATCAATACTAAAATAACAATCAAAAATTGCCGGTTATTTTTAATAATATATATATATATATATATATATTATTAAAAATAACCGGCAATTTTTTATTGTTATTTTAGTATTGATCAATACTAAAATAACCAGACAAAAATTGTCGGTTATTTTTAATAATACGTGTCTTAAGGAAAAAATGCTATATATATATATATATATATATATATATATATATATATATATATATATATATATATATATATATATATATATATAAATACATAAAAGTATATAAAACATCAAATATATCGGCCCAAATCATACTTTTTGTTAAAGCTATACAGTTAATCCAAGTCATAAAATTTGAAACATATTCAGGAAAGATATCAAAGAGGTTGATTGAAAAGTGATCCAGGTGGTGAGTGGTAGTCCAAAACTGAATAAGTTATCCAGGCGTGAAATCTGTTTGCAATCGATGCAGTAAATGACAGTGAAAAATGTATCTGAGGAGAAGAATTTTCTTCGAAAACTCATGAGTTTAGGACTTTCAATTACTTTTGCCTGAACATTGAATTCTAATAAAATGTGATTCGCACCTTATTTTATCATTTCACTTTATATATATATATATATATATATATATATATATATATATATATATACATATATATATATATATATATATATACATATATATATATATATATATATATATATATATATATATATATATATATATATATATATATTGTGTGTATTTAGGCAGCATTTTCTCAATTATGCGAACATTTTCCGTTTGTCTTATGAACTTCAATTTTTGTTTATTAAGACGTTTGTTGATCCGAACGAAACTGGTCAAGTCTCTCGTTTTTTTTTTGTTTCGTTCCTGTTTCAAAGTGTTTTTTCTTTCTGTCTTTCATACATTCTGTCTCCACTACTTTAAATTTGATTATATATCGTGTATTTTATAATAGTAAATACATAGATAATAATAATGATATATATATATATATATATATATATATATATATATATATATATATATATGTATATATATATATATATATATATATATATATATATATATATATATATATATATATTACAATAATTAACATAGTTTGAGTACACGACAATTGTTTCGGCTCCTCCTCAGGGATATACTGATGAGCTAAGATTAGATCCTACTTTGAAGGGGATTAGGGTCTCAACCCCGTCACGCATTTGAAATATTTTTTCTATCCTAAGGTCGGATACTTTTTAAACAGGCCTCGTATATATATATATATATATATATATATCTATATATATATATATATTATTACGGCATTTTGCCTTTTTCTTTAAGTTTTATCTTTCTAAGTTGCTTAAAAATGAACTGCTCAAATTCATATATATATATATATATATATATATATATATATATTAATATCCAATGAAAAGCTAAGTTAAAGAACTACAATGTTGCTATAGTTCTACGAGATTACATAACATAAATATTTTATAAAATATAAATAATATATAGAATTCCTAGGATAGAACTTTTACCCTGTGTAAAAGTCATAATAAAGTTGATTTCTGAAACGCGTGTACACATAGATACTATTGTTAAGTTTTGTTATTTTTGGAGCATTATAGAAAAATATTAGTGATGTAAATTCATGTTGTATTCTACTGAATTTATTTATTTATATATATTAATATATATATATGTATTAATATGTATATATATATATGTATATATATATGTATTAGTATATATATATATATATATATATATATCTAAAGAAAAGTTAAGTTAAAGAACTACAATGTTGCTATAGTTCTACGAGATTACATAACATAAATATTTTATAAAATATAAATAATATATCGAATTCCTAGAATAGAACTTTTACCCTGTGTAAAAGTTATAATAAAGTTATTTTTCTGAAACGCGTGTACATTTAGATAATATGATTACGTTTTGATAATTTCGGAGCAGTTTACCTAACTATTAATGATGTAAATAAATGTTGTATTCTACTGAATTTATATATATATATATATATATATATATATATATATATATATATACATATATATATATATATATATATACATATATATATATATATATATATATATATATATATATATATACGTACATATATATATACATATATATATATATATACATACATATATATACATATATATATATATATATACATATATATATATATATATATACATATATATATATATATATACATATATACAGGGTGGGCCAAAATAAGGGTCCTATCTTTAAATTTGAATAACTTGAATTTGAATAACTTCCACAAAATAAAAGTTAAACTCACCAAACTTTATGTGTGTGTAGACTGACTCTTCCGAGATTTTTTGAAATAAACAAAACAAATTTTAGCCGAAAAACACTTCTTAAAACTTACAAAAACTAAAGTATTGTTTTTTACACTGTTTTGAGTTTTTTAAGCAAAAATAATGTTTTCTAAATGAGGGTACGTTCCTTAGGGCTAATACGGCTCATGCTTGCTTCGGAAGGGGTCCTTTACTTATTCTAAAAAAAAAAAAAAAAATCAATAAATAAAAAAGTTATGAATTTTTAAAAATAGGACACTTATTTTTGCCCACCCTGTATATATATATATATATATATATATATATATATATATATATATATATATATATATATATATATATACGTATATAAATATATATATATATATATATATTGTTACCTTCTTTTAAATATAGAGCTTAAATGCCCGAACACTTGTCGACAATTATAGCCATTTACACTTTTTTTGCACATGTTTTGTATTATGTTTTCCAAGATCGGCATAAATTCCCCATTTGAAGCATTTCAAATTATCTTCGTTTAACGACAATGAAAAATCCATTTGGGACTAACGGAAGAGTTGGATAGGCGAGAGGGGGCTGCTCGAGATGATTTTTCATGAAACAAAAACACATGTTGAAGCATTAAATAAATATCGATTAGGTGATCGATCGATTTTTCTCGAGAACGTTTAGGCTTGTTGATTACGGGTTGGAGAGAGAAAAAAAAAACGGAACTGAACAAGAACTACGCTCGTAAAAACGCAAGAGACCTGCCGGTTCGTAATAATGTTCGTTGCAAGCGGCCATTTTTATTGTATAAAAGAGAAAATATTGCAGCGTTTATTTCATTAAATATGCGGGCTTTTCTAGCAGAAGCCGACATTACTTTCCAATAAAAGGGGCCATTTGCAATTACGACATCCACTTTGTATATACATACATATATATATATATATATATATATATATATATATATATATATATATATATATATATAATAATAATAATAATAATAATAATAATAATAATCATGATAATAATAATAATAATAATAATAATAATAATAATAATCCAGGTAAAACATCCACAGGGTAGTAATCCAAAGAATTTCAACCGGGTTTATAGAAAAGTGCTCAATATCAAATAGAGCTTTTATATATTTAAGCAGACATGTAGAAAATCTGCGACACTGGCATGTCTATGTTATCGATCAACAGTTATAAACTGAGATCTCATCAGGCAGAGTTAGAATCCGATCTTAACCTTAGATCATATTTGCCTGATCAGATCTCAGTTTATAATAACTGTTGATCGATAACATCGACATGCCAGTGTCGCAGATTTTGTACATGTCTGTGTAAATAAAAATAATCATATATATATATATATATAAACAATAATATATATATATATATATATATATATATATATATATAAACAATAATATATATATATATATAAAATATTTGTTATTGTTTATATCTATGGACGTATACGTTTCGTCTTTTTTCAATCAAGACTCATCAGCATAGAAGTACGACTACTCATCACCGGTCACACGATTCGAAACCCTGGACAACAAGTATTTTTCAACTCCCGTCCAACGTCGCTAACCGCTAGGCCAGTTCTGAACAGCTTATAAACAATGATAATTTTAACACGTTAACGGCGGCGAAGCGAAGAGGCATTCAAACTTCTATAGGTGAAGGAACGATGCATTTTAAAGCAAGTGACGCTACGCTGTGTTACTACTACCATTTTACGGTGCTCTACTTTTTTAACGAGGAGCTTCAAATATAAAATATTTGTTATTGTTTATATCTATGGACGTATACGTTTCGTCTTTTTTCAATCAAGACTCATCAGCATATATATATATATATATATATTACTGTTTCATGTATCCACATAACATTTTATATATATATTCTTATTATCATATATATATATATATATATATATATATATATATATATATATGTATGTGTGTGTGTGTGTGTGTATAAATAGGTATATATATGTATTTCATGTATCCACATAAAATTTTATAAGGCGATATACTTTTTGATGTATCAATTTTCAGTATTTACTTCAACAGTGCTCGATACATAACTAGAGTTATGTAGTAAGCTATGAAAATATATTTATAGCAATTAAGCTACACAGAGGCTACCGCGTTTCATCCCCGGTGGGGGGTAATCTTCAGGCTATATGGGAAAAGTTTCGTTACAAGAACTACCTGTGGAACACAATATAATGGGACTGCTTCCCAGTAGTCTACAACATGGTTGTTTTCCCGAATTCTTGTTGAGCTGTCTCTTACCGTCGGATTAATTACCTATCACTTCATATGTATATGTAAGTATGGGTTTTGTAATTAATCATGCCTTCTTGATGAAGCTTGTTCTAGGCGAAATATCGGCGGGGCCACGGAGTCGCCGACTAGTAAAACTATGCATAGGGAGACCCCCCCCCCCTTTCGAAAACGGGTCCACCTGTAGGTCGTGGGTGGCAACCATTGTTTGTATAGGAAGGGATCCTGGTGGCTAGGCATTCGTCCACTTCGATGCCTACTATGGCTAGACAGGTGATCGGAGAGGTCGGATTCGATCAATCGACTGGTCACGTCATGTCTTAGTATCTATAAGTTAACCCTAAACCGTATTATATTATCTGATTCTTCAAAAACTCAAACTCTTAGTCTCCGTTTTTATTTTTCTCTGAGGCCCAAACATGTTGAAAACAAATAAGATTTCTAACCCTAACCCTAACCCTAACCACTGCTTAAGGTTGGTGTTCGCAAACAATGCCTGACGATCTTTTGACGAATCAAATCGACTCTCGCCATGTTGGCAAAACAGACGCGATCATATCCGAGGCAATGGCTGAATTCTTAGAAAATGACCTCCAGGCTGTAGTGAATTGGGGTCATAAATGATTGGTAACTTTTAATGCCGCAAAGACAAACCTCCTTTTCTTTCAATAACTACAAGAAACCTCTCCAACCACCGATTGTCATGGCAAATAACACCCTACCTGAGAGTTCATCATTCAAACTCCTCAGCCTAACCTTCACAGGTAACATGAATTGGAACAAATACATTGAAGACATTGCCAAACCTGCCGCAAAAAAAGGTTGGCTCCCTCTACCGTGCTAGTAAACTCCTCACACCTGACATTATCCTGTATCTCTACAAAGCCACCATCCGCCCATGCATGGAGTATTGTTGCCACATCTGGGCTGGTGCATCATCTACTGCTCTTTCCCTCCTTGACAAGGTCCAAAAAAGAGTCGCCAACCTAATAGGTCCCTCACTGTCAACCAAGCTCCAGCCTCTGTCCCATCGCTGCAATGTAGCATCCTTGTGCTTGTTTTACAAATACTTCAATGGATTATGCTCCAATGAATTGGCTACTCTGGTGTCCCCTCGACGTAAATTCACTAGATCAACTCGACAATCAACTAAATTCCATCCATTCACTGTGGAGGTCACCAGATGCCGGAGAGCCTTCTACTCAAATAGCTTCTTTCCTCGTGCTGCTGGCCTCTGGAACTCTCTCCCTGCCTCCTGTTTCCCCGACAGTACTGACATGCAGAAATTTAAAATTAATGTAAACAGACATCTCGCTGCGCAGATCCCAGTTTAGGTTGACAACCCCCCCCCCCCAACCTTTATCCCTTTTCTTTTTTCTAAGTAGCCCCTTACGTCTACAGTGGTGGCCTGCCTTGTTTGGGATGAACTTCGTAAAAAAAAAAAGAAAAAAAAGGAAAGAATAAGTGAACAAGAGACCCACAGAACTTACATACGTAAACTCCTTAATCCTCGAGCGGCTTTTCGGCCTTGGTAAGCCGTGATTCATTTGCACATACTATAGACATATACCCATGCTTTACTTTATATAAGTAAAGATGTATATAATTGTCTAAAATGAAGATTTATTTCTTCAAATCGCGAGAACGGGCGATCGATTGCACCAATCGCATCTCACTATAGATACAAATCTAATTAGATTAAGAGTAACTCGCCTCGCGGCCCAGGCAAGGATATAAAGCGGTCCTCCCAGGCCGTCAATGTACTTAATTGCTAGATATCGTCACCTTAACTACTGCACCAGGGAAATAGACGGCTTGTGAGAACATGTCCGGCCGTTCCATGCATCAGCGTGTCGAGTTTGCGGGGGAAGAGGACACCATCGACGTGACCCGGGCACGATTTTAAGTCGTGTTATTAATAATTCATGGCGTCTAGAAATTAATTTTGCATTCAGTTTCAGATGCGAAAATGGCGCGCTGAAATAGCGACCGTATTTGGACTTAAATATTGATAGGCGATGAAGAATGAAACTCAGCCTGACCGCGTTGTATTAGTTTGAATGTAAACATGGCCGCCTCAAGGAAATGTATGGAAGATCGACACTGACATAATTTTAATTGATTAAAACGCGACTGCGCTGTTTTTTTCAGCGCTTATATATTTTATTTACCTCCTCGTCAGGAGGTTAGGCAAAAGGCCAGTTTTATCTTACTCCCACAAGGTAAGATGTGACCCAAGGTCGGGTCGGGAAAGTGGGGCTTGAAAAGCCAGCGCCCGAGAAGGTGAGCACTCTTGCCATTAATAATTGTCTGCGCAGCCCCGTCGGAATTCCCCGGTAGAGGCGCCTCAGGCAGTAAGCAATAAACTTACTCCTTCTATAGATCGGCGTAAATCAAGACCCGAAGGCCAAGACGATACCAGTCTATGGGGTGCAGTATCCATCGGAACAGATACTACACTTTGATCTTCGCCAAAAGGCCAGTTTATTTATCTTTTGGATGATACATTTCTTTTTTTTTATCTACCTCCCACAAGGTAAGATGTGACACAAGGTCGGGAAAGTGGGATTAGATAAGCCAGCGCTCGAGAGGTGAGCACTCTGGCCATTTAAAAATTGCCTGGGCAGCCCCGTCGGCATTCCCTAGTAGGGGCGCCTCAGACAGTAAGCAATAAACTTACTCCTCCCCAAAGAGGGGAGGCAAAGCCTGGGAGGGTGGACCTCCTAGAACTGCACAGGACCGGCAACCCCCAATAGACCGGCGTAAATCCAGACCCAAAGAGCAATGTTTTCTGCGAGCTATGTTTTTTATGAACAATGTTTTCTATGAGAAATATTTTGTAAGAGCAATGTTTTCCAAGAGTAATGTTTTCTAAGAGCAATGTTTTCTAACAGGTATGCATTCTAGGAATATTAATAATCACAATACTTATAAAATTATTTTTGACAAATATATTCGGCATTAAATAATCCATAGATTGTTGATATGCCGTAAAGCAAACAAAACAAAACTAAACCTGGGCGAAATATCGAATCAAACCATGACTGTGGGAAATTCTTTTCTTTCAATTCATTCTATATAAAAGTGACGTTAACTGGATAGAAGAAGAAAAATTGAAGCATGACAGACTAAAGAAAATGCAAGTTGAAGCTTAAGTGTGACATCCAAAGAAAATGGCATTTAAAAAAAATTTTTTGACTCGATCCAACGGAAACTTCAGACAGCACTATTTATCTCA
>OY744554.1:7413895-7423895 GCA_963556195.1 Sepiola atlantica | reverse complement strand
ATGAAGGCCCTTGACATCGATCTGTCATCTTGGGAAAGCCTTGCCTCTGACAGGGATGAATGGAAAAAAAAAACCCTCAAACAACAGCTTGACATCAGGGAAGCAAAATGGAAGACGAAAATTGCTGAAAAGCGTGCAAGGAGGAAAGAAAGGGCAAAAGCAAATGAGCTTCCTCATCCACCTTTCTACTTCATTTGTGGCAACTGTGGCGGAGACTGCAAGGTTCGTATAGGCCTTCTCAGCCACAGCAAGAAATGCCTAGATTAAGTCAATATGCCTCTTGGGACATTTGCATCACTGACAATACTTTGTAAATACTGAAACTAGCCGGCTAGACCTGCAAGTGGCATTCATGATCGGACACGACCGACGAAGGCCGACTATTAAATAAATAAGTTTTTTTTTTAAAACTTAGTTCACCTCAAACAAGGTAAGTTGTCACTGTAGACGTAAGGAATTACTAAGAATTAGGGTGAACGTTTAGGAGGTCATTCTAAATTGGAAGTTGTGCAGCGAGATTCGTGTTCACATTATTTTTACATTTCTGCATGTATGTATAGTCGGGGAAACAGGGAACAGGGAGGGAGTTCCAAAGGTCGGCAGCACGAGGAAAGAAGCTATTGGAGTAGAAATCTCTCTGGCATCTGGGGACCTCTACAATGAATGGTTGAGATTTAGCTGATTGTCAGGTAAATCGAATGTATTTACGCTGAAGGGGACATGTGTACAGTCAATAAAATCGGGGATTTGGTTTTGTTTATTGGGCTTCTTAGATTTAAGGGTATAGGTTTATTAAAGACGATAATGTCGTAGTTAGTTTGGAAGCAGCATATTAGTATTTTCCTTTAATAATGGGTTGATCTAGGAAACATAATTCTTCATGGAAGGTCCTTTAGGTTTTATCGGTAGAGAGAGATACACTAAACATCTTTCGCTGTGGCTGTAGCTAAGCGAGTTTTTTTTTTAAAGTTGTAACAAAGCCACTTCCCCAGTTTTAAAATATCTATTTATGTGTCTGTGTATGTAAGAATGTTTTAGTGAGTATGGTGGGGTAAACCAAATTACTTTTCTCTTTCTGTCGATGTTGTAGTTAGTATTGATTTCAACCCAAACAAGGCAAGTTGCCACTGTAGACGTAAGGGACTACTGAGAATTACGGTGAAAGTTTAGGGGGTCATCGTAAATTGGGAGGTGTGCAGCAAGATGTTTGTTCACATAAGTTTTTTTAATTTCTGCATATCAGTACAGTCGGGGAATCAGGAAGCAAGGAGGGAGTTCTAAAGGCCAGCAGCCCGAAGAGTAGAAGACTTTACGGCATCCGGGGACCGCCACAGTGAATACATGGGATTTAGTTGATTGTCGGGTTATTCGAGTGTATTTACGTCGAGGGGACATGAATTAATTATTGGGAGAAATCAATTAGCTAATGAGCTAATGTAGCATATCTGTGGTGTACTCCAATCCCTACGGTGCTGTCTTCTTGAACGCCACAGTGCGTCCAATATTTCGGCCGAATTGGTTGGTCGAATTTCTATACTTGTGGTGATGATGTGGCAGCCGATGTCTCCAATACATGTGTAGCTCAATGGTTCCTGTCTCTCTGAACACAGTGATCTGATATCTACCATAGAAAGAATACCTTCTCTTATGAAACGTTGCCGCCACAAGCAGAAATAGCATTCAAAACATTTAATCAATTTGCTTGAGTCAAAGCCCAACATCTTCATCGAATCGCCAAAGATTCCCACTCTTGCCCTTAGACGGTTGAGCGTTATTCACTGCTTTTGCGACAAAGAGAGGAGGAGGAGAAGGAAGAGGAATTAGGATGGGGGACTAGGAGGAGGAAGAGGAGGAGGGAAAATGCCTCTCTGTATATATATATATATATATATATATATATATATATATATATATATATATATATATATATATATATATATATGAAGGGATGTAGTTTGTTTGAACAATTGCGTGTAATATACGTGTATAGAGAAGAAAAATCAAATGAGTTGTTTATAGTAAATCTTAATGGTGTAATCCAAACGTCTACAGAGTGATCTAAGGTGTATAATTGTGTTCCATAACATATTTCGAGGAAAAACCTCTTTATCAAATATGAGTGTTTGAAATCTCCTCTAATCTGTGTGGGATAATTTATAAAAAAATTCACTTAGCTGTGTCCTCTTACTATACACCAAGATAGTTATATTTCTCGCATTGTGATAGCCTTCTAATACCCCTCCTTCTATCTCTCTCTCTCTCTCTCTCTCTCTCTCTCTCTCTCTCTCTCTCTCTATATATATATATATATATATATATATATATATATATATATATATACTATTATTAATAAATATTTCTTTTAGACATTGCAATTTTATTTTACGCTCGTCAGTATGAAATTACGTAACTGAATCGCTGGTCGAACGATTCGAACTCCAGATCCCAGTATTATTAACGCTGGTCTCGTAACCATTCGGCCAACGAGTCCTTGATATAGTGTTGAAGCCTGGATGGTTCTAGTGTCTTCCACTGTTCCCTCCATCTTGCCTGGACAAAGGAAGCCTTGCTGGTGTCGGCTGGTGTTGTGCTAGGCAGTTCCTGGGCTTGCAAGGCGAAGGGGCGTTGAGACTTCAAGCGCTTGCGTTGAGGTCTTTTCGTGACGATCCTGTGGAGAAGATAGGATTCCATCGTCTGTGCCTTCCGGACTAGGGCCAGCATGTCTCCAAATAATAATGGTTCGTCGTCCAAATGATAATATATTTAACCCTTATGCGCAAGTGGCCCTCACTCTCCGAGCCGTTATAAGTAATGACTCATTAGAATTAAAAAAAAAATGGCTGAAATTCGAATTTCAGTTTAGAACAGAGGAATTCGTGTGTCCTACGTCATCGATCGTTTTCTCCTTATATTGCAGACATCGATAAATCAAAAATTGTTTCCAAGTTGGAGCGACATACAAATGGTTTTGTGGGTTTAACACCATAGCAAACAAACAAACAAACAAACAAACACACAAACAGATGATCAGCAATTAAAGACAGAACAGATACTACACTTTGCACTATTTAGAACAAATAAGGCACAAGACCATCAACATGTGAGGAAAATGGTGATCGTTGGTCATCCTTTTTCTAAAAGGGATACAACAATAAAACTGACTATCCTAATCTTCGCAAGAATCATCGCAGTCACCACAATACCACATTTACCCTAAGAACAATCCTACTCAACACATCCCCAGATATATTTGAGATTTTATTTTTCATAAATAGATTCATATACAAATTCATAGTCCATGGTTTCTCCTTGTAAGACATGCACAGCGTTGCTAGTCTCTCTCTACTCTATCGTTATTTCCATAGAAGGTGCTCGACTGAGCTCCAATCTCTGGTTCCTCCTTGTAAGACATTCACAGCAAGAACTCGTCTTATTACCACAACTGCAAATAACTTTCTTCTTCCTTATAGATCCTTTCGTACAGAAGAGACGTTGCTAGTCTCTCTCTACTCTATCGTTATTTCCATGGAAGATACTCGACTGAGCTCCAATCTCTGGCTCCTTCTTGTAAGACATTCACAGCAAGAACTCGTCTTATTACAACAACTGCAAATAACTTTCTTCTTTCTTATAGCTCCTTTCTCATAGAAGACACGTTGCTAGTCTCTCTCTACTCTATCGTTATTTCTATGTAAGTTGCTCGACTGAGCTCCAATCTCTGGTTCCTTCTTGTAAGACATTCACAGCAAGAACTCGTCTTATTACCACAAATACAAAGAACTTTCTTCTTCCCTATATTTCCTTCTTCACAGAAGACACTTTGCTAGTCTCTCTCTACTCTATCGTTATTTCCATGGAAGGGGCTCGACTGAGCTCCAATCGCACAGCAAGCACTTATCTTGCTATTTCAATGGAAAAATATTTTTATTTTCTAACTTCATGCGGAATTTCCACGGACAAAGTTTCTTTGCAAGAGCTTCCACTCTTGTCTGTCGAACACATTACCGCAGGACTACTTCCCTTTCAGATTACAACATAGTAACTTTAGAATCGATTGTAGACAAGTACTTGTCAGAAACCTCACGCTAAGCAACCAAACACAGCTCAAACCATTGAGTGTTCTTAAACTTTCGTCTGACAATAATTCTTAACGTTTATCCTCGAGTTGTTCTTGGCCTTGATATGTGATAGTTTCAACTTGTAAAAAGATAAACCTATTCATAAACTTAACCCGTTTAAACTGAGATTTGAATTTCAGTTACTTATTAATAGTAAGATCATTCGGTTGTCGCCTGTCCGGAAAACACGGCCAATAAACATTAATAGGAACATGCCACGCAACTGGGCTGGGGACGACGGTTATTCCGCCGGTAATTTATAAATTAAGTGTGATAGATCTGTACGTGAACGCCTGACTCCCGTTGACTCGAGCTGGTTAATGAAGATAAACGATTTGCCGTAAATCGTACTGAACAAAAGCAGTGGATTTGAACGTGTAATTTGGAGAAAATGGGGAAGAATGAGGAAAGCGTAGGAAAGGAAATTGGAGGAATTAAAGTGCGCGAGCGCGTGTGTGTGTGTGTGTGTGTGTGTGTGTGTGTGTGCGTGCGTGTGTGTGCGTGTGTGTGTGTGTGTGTGTGTGTGTGTGATAATGGACGGAGGATAAACATTGGATGAGGAGGGGCAAAGGGGTAGGAGGAAGAAGAAAAGATGGAGGAAGAAAAAAAAAGGAAGAAGAAGAAGAAGAAGAAGAGGAAGACTGAGAAAGACGTAAAAGTGAATCTCTATGTGTGTGTGCGTGTGTGTGTATGTGAGTGTGTGTGTGTGTGTGTGATGGACGGAGGATAAACATTGGATAAAGAGAGGAGGAGGAGAAATAAGAGGAATTAGGATTGGGGACTAATAGGAGGAAGAGGAAGAGGGAAAAAGTCTTGAAAAATGCAATCTCTCTCTCTCTGTATATATATATATATATATATATATATATATATATATATATAGGAAAGGAGATTGGAGGAATTAAAGTGCGCGCGTGTGTGTGTGTGTGTGTGTGTCATAATGGGCGGAGGATAAACATTGGATGAGGAGGAGCGAAGGGGTAGGAGGAAGAAGAAGAGATGGAGGAGAAAAAAGAAGAAGAAGAAGAAGAAGAAGAAGAAGAGGAAGACTGAGAAAGACGTAAAAGTGTATCTCTATGTGTGTGTGCGTGTGTGTGTATGTGAGTTGGTGTGTGTGTGTGTGTGTGTGTGATGGACGAAGGATAAACATTGGATAAAGAGAGGAGGAGGAGAAATAAGAGGAATTAGGATGGGGGACTAGGAGGAGGAAGAAGAGGAAGGAAAAAGTCTTGAAAAATGCAATCTCTCTCTCTCTGTATATATATATATATATATATATATATATATATATATATGTATATACATACATATATATATATATATATATACATATATATATATATATATATATTTATTTTTTATCCCTAGTTCCCCCCTCCCCATCGTCTCTTTTTATTCCTCCCCCCTCTTCCCCTGTTCCAACGGTTCCCTCCTTGGCTTTGATCCATTTCATAATTCAAATTCCATCTCAAATTTCAAATCTCATTTCTAACTTTTTTTTTTTCCATAAGTTATCTCCCTTTGATGACGCATATTACAATAATAACAGCCCACACGTAAATTGAAATTTGAATTGAATAAAAAAAAAAAATTAATTAATGAATCATATAAAATAAAATATAATAAAATTATAATAATTAGTATATTAATAAGCAAATGTTTATAATATTTTAACTTTAGTTGATTTTGACATTTTCTGCGTTTCTACTACTTCCAATTGTCTGCTGCCGTATTTCTATGTTTTGAGACCGGTTTTTCCCGTTTTTTCGACCCACTCGGTCTTTTATTGTTGTCTTCTGAAAATGAAAGTTTTTCTTTCGAAAATTTAAGATTACCCTTTGCCGAACTGTTACTTACCAGACAGTATTTACTATTTTGGTATTTAATCAGTTTTTCGTGTAAAATTATTAATAAATCATTTTGAGTTTCACTTTCTCTCTTCGTTTATTTCTTTTCACTGTTCCATCTTACGGCAACTACATCGCATTGCTACAGCCTCGGACGACTAATCTGCACTTATCTCTCTCTCTCTCTCTCTCTCTCTCTCTCTCCCTATATATATATATATATATATATATATATATATATATATATAATCGGATGTAGTTTGTTCGTGTAATATACGTGTATAGAGAACAAACATACAGGTGAGTTGTTTATAGTAAACCTTACTGGTGTAATCCAAACGTCAACACGTGTTCCATAATATATTTTATTTTACATTACGTCAGATTATTTTATCCCAACTTTTTATATATATATATATATATATATATATATATATATATATATATATATATATATATACGGGTTCTTACAAAATATATATATTTAAGTATATACTATTTATCATATCCGAAAATGTTCTAAATTGCAAGCTAAATGAAGTAGTATTACTAGCTTCAGAATATATATATATATATATATATATATATATATATATATATATATATATATATATATATTAAGGCATGTTTTATTAAAGACGACAGAAATCTTCTGTTTAGTGATTCCTTTTTTTATTTTTTCCATTCGTCGAATGATCTTTTTGACGTGTAGATGGAATGAATTGATGAAGGATCCATGTGTTTGACTAACGTTTTCGATTCTCTCCGGAATCATCTTCAGGTCTTTTATGGCAAAAAATGAATAAAAAGCGAGTGAAAGAATGGAATTTCTTAAAAAATACGCCGGCAAACCGTTAGCGTAAAATACGGACGTCTACATTTTAAAATGTGACAATTGAAACAGTTCGTTTATTTATTAATTTTATTTATTATTCTTATTATTTTTAATTTAAAATAATGGCTGATTTAATTTTGTCTCGTCTAAAAAAAGACCTGAAGATGATTCCGGAGAGAATCGAAAACGTTAGTCAAACACATGGATCCTTCATCAATTCATTCCATCTACACGTCAAAAAGATCATTCGACGAATGGAAAAAATAAAAAAAGGAATCACTAAACAGAAGATTTCTGTCGTCTTTAATAAAACATGCCTTAATGAAAAAATGCTGCCTAAATACACACAATATATATATATATAAATATAAATATAAACATATATATATATATATATATATATATATATATGTATATATATATGGGGGGTCTGTATCTAGGCAGCATTTTATTGGAAAGCAAGTAGTACCTGATTATCCTCATTCCCCTGAAGATGGACCCGGATGGGTCTGAAAGTACTTGGGACACAAATAAAAACCATTGCAAATTCATCTGCCAATCGCCTCCCCCCCCCCCCGAAACTAAGATTCTCATTCAGACAATACAAAGGATCTACGACAGGATATACAGACACAAATTGTCTGTTATATTTAACTATATATATATATATATATATATATATATATATATATATATATATATATAATAAAATGACGTAAGAAGCCCTTTTAACAATGCGTGAAAGATTTCTTTCTTTTTTTTCTTTTTTTCCAATTAATTTCGAAGTTTACAAACTTCATCATCAGAGATGTATTTTTTTTTTTTTTATAAAATAAACAAACTTTACTTTTGTTTATAAGTAGAACGTCGTGATGGTGTGACGCTCTCCACCAAGATGGAATGGGCGGAAGTGAAAAATAATAAGAACGATGAGGCCAGGAGCACGCCGGGAGTTATAATTTTAGATATTGTTCGTTCTTTTTTTTTTTTAAGCATTGAATGAAAATGTAATAAAATGACGCAAGAAGCCCTTTTAACAATGCGTGAAAGATTTCTTTCTTTTTTTTCTTTTTTTCCAATTAATTTCGAAGTTTACAAACTTCATCATCAGAGATGTATTTTTTTTTTTTTTTATAAAATAAACAAACTTTACTTTTGTTTATAAGTAGAACGTCGTGATGGTGTGACGCTCTCCACCAAGATGGAATGGGCGGAAGTGAAAAATAATAAGAACGATGAGGCCAGGAGCATCTCTGATGATGAAGTTTGTAAACTTCGAAATTAATTGGAAAAAAAGAAAAAAAAGAAAGAAATCTTTCACGCATTGTTAAAAAGGCTTCTTACGTCATTTTATTACATTTTCATTCAATGCTTAAAAAAAAAAGAACGAACAATATCTAAAATTATATATATATATATATATATATATATATATATATATATATATATATATATATATATATATGCGAAAGGAAGGATGAAGGGTAATCCGACGTTACTCATATACCAGTCTCCGCATACACACTCACACACAACCCCCCTCCTCCACACACAGACATTTTCATTCGTCACGAATCCAAACCTAACTTACTCATTCCACACATCCTTGACATAGCCAGCTGGTCAAAACCTACTAATCTCTAAAAATTTCACATCCTGGGGAAGTCTTACAAATAATTACGAAACGTTGATGAATATATAAAAAAAGCATCCTTTTTGTTTTTTTCTTTTTTCATTTCTCATATATATATATATATATATATAAATATATATATATATTTATTATAATATTAAATGAAGTAATAAACTAAGGTGTCAATCAAATTTTATTAGAATTCAAAGTTCAAGCAAAGTATCTTAAAGTCCTTAGCTCATGAGTTTTCAAAGATAATTCTTGTATTTTCCCCGGTTCTGTTGTCTTGTGCTTCCATGTGTTTGTTCTCCATTCGTTGCTTATGTGGGTTGGTTTCCGCATTCGAGGACATTTCTCAGGATTGTAGCTGTTTTAATCATTACTGTTCTTTTGTATGGTCTCAGTTATCCCTTTGATTCCTATTTCTCCTAGTCTTTTCTCCATGTTTTGGGGGACTGTTCCTAGTGCTCCTATGATTATTGGTGTTATACTGACTTTCTTCATGTTCCATATTCCTTCATTATTATTATTATTATTATTATTATTATTATTATTATTATTATTATTATTATTATTATTATTATTATTGTTATTATTATTATTGTTATTATTATTATTATTATTATTGTTATTATTATTATTATTATTGTTATTATTATTATTATGATTATTATTATTATTATTATGTTTATTAATATTATTATTATTATTATTATTATTATTATGATTATTATTATTATTATGTTTATTATTATTGTTATTATTATTATGATTATTATTATGATCATTATTATTATGTTTATTATTATTATTATTATTATTATTATTATTATTATTATTATTATTATTATATAAAAATACGAGCACATTTCAATCTATAGTTTTAAATGATAGTCTCAATTTTAGGATGTTTTTAGTTGGAGTTTTCTTTTTTGAACATCAAGTCAATTCTCTTGACTTTAGACATTCAAGCTGTACCTTAACATTATCACTGTTCCTAACAGACAAGCCTTTTGCAGAATTGGAAAAGAAATTGTCTCGTCAATCTGTTTGAGCCATTTATAGTGGATTTTCATTATGGTTCCAAGCGTTTTAATTACAACGAAAATCACCTTTACTTCTTTACAGTTTCATAGTCTAACTAATTCCCATTTTAGTTATTGATATTTTTTTCGTGTACTTTCTCCTGCACTCTGGTATCGAAAGGGTATGCTATTTTATTATTATTATTATTATTATTATTATTATTATTATTATTATTATTATTATTATTATTATTATTATTATTATTATTATTATTATTATTATTATTATTATTATTAATATTATTCGCCCTTTTCCTCTCTGCATGGAAAGTTTTAATTACAGACCTAGACGGTCATGATAGCTACGACGATGACGACGATGGCGAAACGCAATACACTGCAATGATGATGGCGACAGCAAAATGCAATACACTGCAATGATGATAGCGACAGCAAAATGCAATACACTGCAATGATGTTGGCGACAATGAAATGCAATACACTGCAATGATGTTGGCGACAGCGAAATGCAATACACTGCA
>OY744554.1:7403895-7408895 GCA_963556195.1 Sepiola atlantica | reverse complement strand
CTGCGAAAATTTAATTGAAAAAAAAAAACTAAAAAAAGTTAATAAAATTTAAATGCATTGTATGGCGTTCTTATTTTTTAATAATTCATATATAATCATTTTTAATTTATATAATTATTTTTTAAATTTTTTATGCAAGTCGCCCGAGACAAGACATGAAGCCACTTGATACTAGGAGTTAAATTAAAAAAAAAAAACTTAGTTCACCCCTAACATGGCAAGTTGCCACTGTAGACGAAGGGGCTACTGAGTCATCATTCACATTAGTTTAAATTTTTGCATGTTGTCACAAGCAAGGAAACAGGGAGCAAGATGGGAGTTCCAAAAGCCGGCAGCTCGAGGAAAGAAGCTATTAGGGTAAAAGGCCCTCCGGCATCTGAGGACCTCCACAGTGAATAGATTAAGCTGATTGTCGGTTTGGTCAAATGTATTTACGTCGAGAAGGCACCAGAGCAGCAAGTTCATCGGAGCACATTCCATTAAAGTAATTATAAAACAAGCACAAATATGCAACATTGCGGCGATGGGACAGGGGCCTGAAGCTTGGTGGATAGTGAGGGACCTATTAGATTAGCGACTCTTGTTTGGATCTTGTCTAAGAGGGAGAGACTAGTGGATGGTGCATCAGCCCAGATGTGACAACAATACTCCATGCATGGGTGAATAGTGGCTTTGTAGAGATATAAGATACTGTCAGGTGTGAAAAGCTTTTTTTGCAGCAGACTTGGCAATGTCTTCGATGTATTTGTTCCAATTCATGCTGTCTGTGAATAGAACGAAAGATGATATAGTCTTGAAAAGGTAGGCGGAAACAGTCAGCAGGAAGAGAGTTACACAAACCTGCAACACTTCGAAGAGCATTAACGATAAAAAAACATTTTACCGATTCTCTATCTTTAGACTTGAAGCACTTGGTACAATGGGAGGAAAGTTGATTACTTTCAATACGCCTAAAACCAAGCCTCTCTCCTTGCACCACCAACGCTTGGATTCTCACTTTGCCCAAATTAAAATGAATGGCTCGCTGTTTGAGGGATCTTCCTGGTTTGATAATTTTCTTGGAATGACCTTCACCTCAGTTCTGAGATGTAAGACTTACGTCACATCTGTTGCTAAAGTCGCTTAAAAATGGTTGGATCATTTTATCGTTCCAGAAAGTACCTCATTCCTGAAACAATCTGTATAAGAGTCAAATACGTCTTAAGACGGAGTACTTCTGCCACATCTAAAGAGGTGCCTCTCAGAGCATCCGTTTCTGCATGACAGAGTTAAAAACCGACTGAAATCTATTGACCGATGTCCCTTTCTCTTCCCGACAGAAAAGACGTTGCTGGTCTTTCTCCGTTTTATCGCTGTTTTCATGGTCGGTGCTCGACTACATAAAACATTCACAACAAGAACTCGACCAGTTACAGTCACTGTAAATCATTTCCCTTTCTCCCTCTGTGTACATAAAAGTAAAACACACTTCCATGAACAAAGTTTCTTTCCTAGAACTGCCCGCCTGTGAAACGCAGTACGATGGGGTTACTTCCCGACTGACTACAACATTAGCTTCAATCTTAGAACTTCCGCTGTAACACAATCACAACACAAACTCGTCTAGCTACAACCACTGTCAATAATTTTTATTTTTTTTCTCTCTTTCTGTGCCTAAAACTAAACAAAACTTCCATGAGCAAAGTTTATTTCCTACAACTAGCCGTCTTTGGAACACAATTCCGCGGAGCTGTTTCCCCGCTGACTACAACATGATCGTTTATCCTTATCTTCCACTATCATTACCAATCATCACGGTGTGGTCTCGCCGTCCACCTTGCATTTATTTACCCTTATCCTCGAGTGGCTTTTGGGCCTTGATAAGTGGTGACACCTTACACTTAGTAATAAAAGCTCACATGCAATAATTCCTGTTTAGCGTTCTGTTTAGTTAACACCGTTATTTGGACATGAGAACAGTAGTCTGAATAATCCAAATAATTCACATGATCAATCTTCATCTCAAATATCCTGCTAGGTAGGGGGACCTATGTCGTCATTATAGTCATGAACCAGTGAGAAGGAACACTTGGATGAAGGGGTTGTACATCATAGTTAAGTTGGTAAAAGTCCAGAATAGATAACAGAGCCTATAATCTATCATAGTATTTACTACATAGCTGGAATGCGGATATATCTATTCATACCTTTCTCAAGATATGTTTTTGATGAAAATCGCTCCAGATAATGCCTGAAGACAATTGATGCAAAGAGCTATGTAATTAAAGATAGTTATAGCAAAGATAGGAGATGCCTATTGACCTTAGTCTTGAAAACTTAAGGTTATATGTAGGAGGAAAACAGTCAGTAGAAAGATATTATTAGTGAGATTTGTCCAATCGCCTGACAGAACGGGAACTCGACAAGCTCACAGTCAGCGCCTATAACAACTACACATTGCCACTTTAAAGTTTACCCTCGTGGGCTTGAATGTATAGAGGGATTTTATCTACGCTAGAATTAAAGGGAAGCCAATATATTTTTTATATTTTTAATACCGTACTAGGTCGATAAAAATATGTATATATTACAATATTTCAAATACCAAGGGATGATGACGGTGGTCAAGTGGATAACGACGCGATCTGACGACCTCGGTGTGCCAAGTTCGAATCCACTCGGTTCCATAGAATAAATTCCGCTTAGGGATGTTGGCAACCATTGCGTGGTCCCTCCTGCAAGAATGCCAACGCCAGAATCAAGCCGATCAACGAAGTCCTACCACTCTGATTCATACTAATTTACTTTCTCAAGAGACCTCTGTATGTGATGTCATAAAAGGCGCTGACGAAGCGACGATTTGGAATCATAGAAAAAAAATGTGTAATAATCTATTTAAAAAAAAGTCTTGGAAACGATCGTACGCCGAATGGTAGTTAGTTTTAAATTCTTGTTCAAATTATATAGATCTGAAGTAACTTATATATATATATACGCCGGGGCCGACTAAATAATTTAAATAATTTAGTCAACACATCCGGGTCAGCTATTGCTGATTATCATATAAATAGCGCCGGATATGCGTCGACTTACACCAGTGACTGTTTTTCTGTCATAAGTAGATCACATTCTTTATTCCAACTCAAAGTCCTGGAAGCTATATATATTAAGTCAGTCAAACCCTCCCTTTGTAAACAAAAGGAGTGGCTTCTAGGACTCAATGTGATCAACTTGTTACCCTCCCCCATTTTTTCTCCTATTGATTCTATTTTTAAAAGTTTTTAGTCGTATTAAATTATTTCTGATGAGTGTGGACGAAAGCCGGCTCAGTTTATTATTGAATTTTAAAAAATTATTTCCTCTCGTTTTTATACTTTTTCAATTTCATTCCACCCCAAAAAATGTCACAAACGTCTGGTTTCTTTGCTCTAATTAAATTTTGTACCACTAAAAATGTATTTATATATATAGTCTAAAGAAGCTTTGAGTTATTTTAAACAAAAAGACAAAAAAAGGAAAATGCAGTTTAAATTGCCAGAGAAACTAACTAAATCCAAAATAGTGTAGACTTAACATTTGTTGGAAAATTCATAAATAAATAATATATAATAGTAAGTAAATAAAATAAAAAGGGGGATTAAGTATCTAACAGTGAAACAAAAGCAGGAGACCTTAACGTAAGCATCTAATATTAACACGGGGATCATCGGCTGTTTACCATGTAACTGTTTCGGAGATTTAAAAACAGGACAGTTATATGCATAGCTCTCCAATGGTACAGATAAAACTACCATTTCCCCAATAATCAAGTGTCGAAATAATTCAGCTTAAAATGTTACTTATGTATACATAAATAAATAATAATAATAAAATAATAATAATAATAATAATATACTACCCTTAATATATATATATATATATATATATATATATATATATATATATATATATATATATATATATATATATATATATATAACATTGTATATACAGGGTGTCCCAAAATAATGTATACACCCTTTGAATTGTTATAAGTCGTTCAATTTACTGATTTTTATTTGCAAGATTGATAAACAAGATTGAGTAAGAATATTCATTTAAAAATACTGACAGTAAAATTAACAAAAACATAGAAAATTAACTTTTAACAAAGATAAAGGTCACTTAGGGTAATTTCAGAATGTTCATAAAATGAACCCTCATCCTAACCCCAACCCGTTCTGCTCAATACACTTTCCATATAGTGAAGTCGTGAAGAATTGTACCTACAAACGTCCTGCGACATTTACTCCGGTATTTGAGCACATTCTACTACAATTACTACTCCCATTTGTTTGCAATTACTTCAGGTTTCTTGCTTTAAACATTGTAGCCTTTACGTTTATTAAAAGTTAATTTTCTATGTTTTTGTTAATTTTACTTTCAGTATTTTTAAATGTGTATCTTACTGTTCTACTCTTTTATCAATTTTGTTTGCAAATCAAACTCAGTAAATTGAACGAGTTATAACGATTCAAAGGGTGTATACATTATTTTGGGACACCCTGTATATAACATTGTGTTACCACTTCTAATTATTTTCGCGCCTCTTAGTAGAAAACAATCACTAAAACTGACCAGTATGAGAACGCTTACTGCACCGTTTCTCAAGAAGCCGTTATACAATAATCCCTGTCTAGCGTTCGGTTAAGTGAACACCATGACATGCACATAATAACTGTTATATTTTTAATACCGTACTAGGTTCGATATGTATATGTATATATTCCAATATTCCAATAACCAAGTATGTGTTTAGTAATATTGCTTAGTTTAAAAGTAACAGTTATAGTATTAACCACACACATATGATGTTTATATTACAATCTTACCATAAACAAGAACATATTACTTATATAAAATGAAATTAAAAGTCAAAAGTGTATTAGCTGAACGTAATTGTTTTTGCGAAACCCTTAGGTACCTTTTGCACTTCATTTATATATTAATAATATTGTGTTAGATCTGATGATTTGTATATT
>OY744554.1:7386395-7396395 GCA_963556195.1 Sepiola atlantica | reverse complement strand
ACAACTTAGAAAGCATTTAAGTAAAGTAAAAATAACGAACTGTCGAAAATAACGAACTGTCGAAAATAACGAACTGTCGAAAATAACGAACTGTCGAAAATAACGAACTCAAAAGTTTTACAAGAAGGAATTGAAAGAGGGAATGACGATATACCTGATGTTGACCAATCTAGTGCATCCTGGAAGGGCATTTGGGGGGAAATGAAGTAGTGCATCAATAAGATGCAGAATGGATCAAATATATTGAAAGGGAAGTGTCATCTAGTGTAGAACGACACACGAATATAATAGTCATCGTTGAGATGCTGAGGGTTAAAAAGCTTTCAAATTGTAAAGCAACTGGACCTGAGAGAGTCCAGGGATACTGGTTTCAAAACCTTCCGGCCTTTCACCCACGTCTTGCAGAAATGATAAATGGTTGTTTGACGACAGGTAGCTTCCCTAAATGGCTGACAAAAGGCACAATAGTCTTGATAATAAAAGATGGAAGAAAAGGAGTGAAGTGGAAAAATTTTAGACCGATCACGTGCCTCTCGGTTATGTGGAAACTTTTCACTAGCATATTGTCTGAAAGTATTTTGGACCAAACCAATTTGCTGCCTGGGAAACAGAAAGACTGACGAAAACGATCACATGGCCCCAAAGATTAGCTTCTGAACGATAAAATGATCCTGAGAAACTGCAAACGAAGAACTATTAACCTTGCCATGGGGTGGGTGGATTATAAGAAAGCATTTGACATGATCCCTCATTCATGGATACATAAATGCCTGGAAATTTTCGAAATCGCCCCCAACATTCAAACAGCTTTAAAGAATAGTATGAAGAATTGGGAAACCAATTTAACTTCAGGAGATGTTGCATTGGGTAAAGTAAAAAGCAAGAGAGGGATCTTCCAGGGCGATAGTTTTCCCCCTTTTCTTTCTGTTTGATCCCAAGTAAGGTGAAGACAGGATATGGACTTGGGAAAGGACTTCCTACAGTCAACCAAGTACTATTCATGGATGACCTTAAGGTCTTCGGAAAGAATGAAACCCAACTTGATGCCATAATGAACACGGTTAAATTATTTAGTGACAACATACGAATGGAATTTGGCATCACTAAATGTGCGATTCTTTTTATAAAAGAGGGTAAACTTGTCTATTCAGATGGCCTTGAACTCCTAACAACAGATCTGATAAAGAATGTAGACAATGAGAGGGGCTACAAATACTTGGAATTCTGGAGGCGGATAAGATTAAAAACAAGGAAATGAAAAAAACCAGACCACAGCTGAGTACAACAGAAGAGTAAGGACTATTCTTAAATCACACCTCCACAGTCGAAATACAATCTATACTATCAATGACAGAGCAGGAGCTATCATTCTATATACTGCCGGTATACTTGACTGGAATGTAGATGAACTCAAATGTTTGGCTACCAAAACACAGAAAACGCTTACAATGTATGGAACTTTTGCAAAGAAAGGAGATGCAGATCGATTGTATCTACCTAGAAAGGAAGGTGGTCGAGGTGTACTTAGTGTTGAAGATGTTGTGAATATAGAAGAAGGTTGTCTATATAAATATGTTGCTGAGAGTAATGAGATTCTTCTTCGTGAAGTGAAAAGAGAGGAAATACTAAGAACTGGGGAGAAAAAGAATTAGAGGTTACAAGAGAGAGGGTTAAAATTATTTGGAAAGAAATTACACGGTGTATTCTTTAAGAATACTGCATTTAGAGATAATGACAGCTGAAATTTTTTGGGCAGGGGTGATTTCAAAAGATCAACTGAGAGCACCTTAATGGCAGCCCAGCAATAAGCCACCCGCACTAGGTCAATCAAACATTACATTGACAAAACTGCAGAATCACTGATATGCCGATTGTGTAATGAAAGGGGTGAACCTTATCACATATTGTATCTGAATGTCCAATACTAGCAAAACATCAGTATAAAAAATGGACAAACGATAAAGTCGCTCATGGACTACACAGGAATATATGCAAACTTTATGAATTGGACCACAATGAGAAGTGGTATGAGCATAAGCCGGAAGTGGTACCGGAGAACGATAATGTCAAACTTCTTTGGGACATTCGCATACAGACTAATAAGGTTCTTGAACATTCAAAACTCGACTTAATCTTTCTAAACAAAAACAAGAGAACTTGCTTAATCATTGATATAGCCTGCCCCTTCGATACCAGAGTGCAGGAGAAAGAACACGAAAAAGTAAATAAATATCATGATCTAAAATGGGAATTAGTCAGACGATGGAAATGTAAAGAAGTAAAGGTGATTCCCGTTGTAATTGGAACGCTTGGAACCATAACGAAAAGCCACCATAAATGGCTCAAACAGATTGACGAGACAATTTATTTTCCAATTCTGCAAAAGACTTGCCTGGTAGGAACAGCGAAAGTGTTAAGGTACAGCTTGAATATCTAAAGTAAAAGGAATTGTTTTGATGTTCAAAAAAGAAAACTCCAACTAAAAACAGCGAAAAGTTGAGACTACTATGAAATAATAATAATAAAAATAATAATAATAATAATAATAATAATGATAATAATAATAATCACAATATCAAATTATTTACTTGTATTTTAATGGATACCATTTTTTTTATTAATGCATCTAACAATCTGAAATTAAATTCAAATACCCTCTTCATAGATTTCTCTCTCTGACATTTTGAATTTTGATTTTGATCAAATTAAATATCGATTTACCTGATTAAGATTCTCGTCTGCTTCGAAAAAAAATTCTCCTTATGCGAGAAAGACGCCATTAAGGAAACGTTTGTTTCTAAACAAAAAAATAAAATATAATTGACTAAAATAAGACCCAAGAATTGTGTTATTTTTTTAGCAAAAATGAAAACAAAATGTTTACCCTTGAGATTAATTTTGTTTTCGACAATTTCGTGTCGCTTCGACGAAAATAGAATCGTCGGTTTTTCGAACGATCATAAATAATACAAGTCTAATTGCTTCCCCGTTTAAGACGAACATTTTTAAGACCCGCCATTATTTCGAGTTGTGTCTTTTTTATTGTTGCTTTTATTGTGAGCGCTAATTCGATTATTTTCGGTAGATAATAGGATTAATAATAGTCACGTTTTCAATTGATGAGTGATATTAGTAGCTACAGTCAACATTAGTCATGAATTTATTGGTCATTTTTCTTATTGAATGAAATGGCTTTTGATGGCAGCCATTTTGAATTTGAAATTATTAGTCAGAAGTTATTAGAACCTTGTTCTTTTATATGTTTTCGGATATGATCAAAAGGCCATCGCTATGAGAAGATTTTGGTAATGGCGTCATCACTATATAGATAATTATCGGAAGAGAACTACGTATGTATGTAGGTAGTTATGTGAGCATTTGTATATGAAGATAGGTATGCTTATATGAAGTTGCATATATATATATGTTTAATGTTTGGATATTATTATTATCATTATTATTATTATTATTATTATTATTACAATTAATATTATTTGAGGTGCAAATTACCATGCTACACTGGAGTCTTTAGGGTAATGTATTATTATTATTATTATTATTATTATTATTATTATTATTATTATTATTATTATTATTTAAAATGCAAATTACCATATCACACTTTAGTCTTAAGAGTAATCTATTATCATTATTATTATTTTATTATTATTGTTATAATTAATATTATTTAATATGCAAATTACCATATCACACTGTTGTCTTAACGGTAATATCGGACCCGGAAGAAAATAATGGCCGAAAACATCAGGTCAGCTTAACATTATTCGAATTGGTTTTAGCGGCGTTTGCATCTAACCAGAAAGTTATGGTTTGCACAACTCCTATCAGCTGATAAGAACCCTTAATTGGACATTATAATATTCAACACCGAGTGAGTTTTCTGAACTTTTCATATGATTTTGTTTTTTCTATCGTTTTATTAATTTGCATACACCCTGAATACACTTTTCACTGTCATCTACTGCATCGATAGCAAACAAGTTTCCTGCCTGGATAACTTTTTCGTTTTTGGACTACCACTCACCACTTGGATTGTTTTTTAATCGACTTCTTTGACATCTTTCTGGAAATTGTTTTAAACTTTATGACTTGTAACAAAAAAGTGTGACAAAAAAGTATGTTTTGGGCCGATACATTTGATGTTTTATATATTTTTATGCATTTTATATATTTGTTATATATTTTCAAAGTTTAATTTTATTACCTGCAGTAATGTCATTGCGGTAATGGTCCTCTGAGGAGATAATTTTCTTTGAAAAATCATGAGTTAAGGACTTTCAATTTCTTTGCTTGAACTTTGAATTGTAATAACATTTGATTCGCATCTTATTTTATTCTTTCACTTTATCTAATGCTATATATATATATATATATATATATATATATATATATATATATATATATATATATTAAAAATAAGGAGGTTGACCATGCATCTATCCGATAATAGTGCTATAGCTAGACACCTTACTAATGAACATTCCTGTCCCCGCTCGCAAATCCGAAAACATTTCGTAGACAATACTAAAATCCTAGAACATAATACTAATACCCAAAAACTCCACATACTAGAAGCTTTACTCATTAAAACTAAAAAAACCTGCTATTAACAAGATTAATTTTAACACTAGTACTAATATACTTAAATGCTTATAATACCTAATAAACATAGTTAAATTTTCCCGCCATAATTAATTATAAATCTCACTCCAGGTCTTTACCTGTTTGTCATTATTCCACTGACGATGGACCCAGACGGGTCAGAAAGTACTCTGGACCAACATGTACACTATGGCAGTTTCATCAGCCAATTTCCTTCCGAGATTAAGATTTTAATCCGGAAAATTGAAGGGATCAACACTAAAATAGCCAGACAAAAAATGTCAGTTATTTTTAATAATACGTGTCTTAAAGAAAAAATGCTGCCTCGATACACACACACACACACACACATATATATATATATATATATATATATATTTATTTATAAGTTCCGAATAATTCGTCGAACACTCTTGACTAGTCTTCTAATTTCCGTTAGTGACGTGACAGTGTCCGGTGGCCGAGTGGATATCGTGACTGCTTCCAGATTCTAGGCTGACTCTGTGAACCGGGTTCGCGCTTTCCGTCTGAAATTGTAACTTTCCTGCACTGATGAGAGCAATAAGCTTGAAACGCTACAGTCTGTAGCTATTAAACATTTAATATTTATTAAGAAATATTATGTATATATATATATATATATATATATATATATATATATGTATATATATATATATGATAAAGAAATGAAAAAAATGTTCCGACGTAATGGAAATTGAAAAAGGAAAACCAAAAATATATCATTTATGTATTGATCAACGTTTCGTCTTTATTACAAGACTTCCTCAGGATGATTTTTTGAAGAAAACATCGTACAGACATAAAATGTTTTGCCAGTCGGCTTAGACCTACGGTCGTATTTGAGCCAAAAAATTAAAATATATAATCCAAATAGATGGTGGCAGTGGTAAGTAGCGGTAAGAGTATAAAATCCAAAGGAAGTGGGAGGGTTGTTACAATAAATGCGGAAGAGAATAAGTATAACTCGTGCACTTTGCCAACCCTAACCCTAACCCTAACTTAAACCCTAACCCTAACCCTAACCATAACCTTTAACCCTAACCCTAACCCTAACCCAACTACAAAATGAATGCCTAAACAAAAGCAATCTTTACAAAGCCAAAATTTTTGCAAAGCAAAGCTCGAATGACAAGAAGTACTACGTGGGTATGACCTCCCAGATATTACAAGCATAATAGAACATTACAATAACAAAGAACGCCGAAGTAAACAGCACTGTAGACCGCTGCAAAATATGGAGTACCACAGGAAAAAATTTGACAGTTTAAAAAAAGCCACATTGAACAAGTGATAATACATGTATTAGTAACATCCTATCTGACAGTTTCTTATGCAATATATGTGTCAGTGCAGTGCTATCATACTACCAAACTGATTTTTTGTAGTGTCCCAGCTGTTTGTGCATTAAAATTAGTTAAAATTTACACAGGTGTTCATGTGTTTTATTGTGCTTACTACCATATGCAAGAAAATTTTATTAGCTTTCATTTGGTACCACTTTCAATGCTATAGCATCAACCTCTGGAAAGCTACAATGAAAATAAGGACATAATATCCCAAATTTTGCAGCTTTTTTGAAAAACGTCAACAATAAAATTACATGGCTCTTGAGGCAGGCATAGCTAAGGTCCAATATCACAATAACTGGTATATTTAGCTAATTTAGACCTTGGAGAATGGGAATAATATCAGTTTCCATATGTTTGAAGAAAAAGGTCAATTTTGAAGAGGTCTAATGCTACTGTAACGGAAGTGGTTGGGATGGTAGCCGTATCGAGAGGAACTGCCTCGAAGGTGATGACAGTCTATGACAAAGAAAAGACAAACATCATCCTCTGAACAAAATTTCTTGAAGAAAGCCGAAACTGTCTGAAAGAGATCGTTGAGCCCTTGTAAGGTTTTTGAAGAAAGAGCACAAAAAACACGGCACCCAAAATGACAGCAGAGCTTAACAATCATCTGGACAATCCTAGTTCAACAAAACCTATTCACGGAGAGCTTCACAAGGCAGGATCTCATGGTAGGGCTGCTATCAGAAAACCAAGGTGTTTCCATTATTTTGTCCAAGTCCTGTATATAATTTTGTGGTTGAAAAATGTTCAAATTTCATTTTCCACTCTTCCCCTTTTACTTTGCTTAGTTCTCCGGTTTCGATTCGGTTTTATATGCATGATACATCGATGCCAACCGTTTTCAAGTGTTTCGCGAAAACACTTTGGTCTCGAGAGGTTCCATCTGTGAATCGTGCAATCTATAGTCGCACGTGGTCGACTTTAGAAAAGCAAATTTAGATAAAGTAGAACAGAAAAAGATGCAGCACTTTTTTTATTTTCTTTTTTTTTTAAATAGACGGCAGATATAAATAATTGAATCGTTAAAGACGGTCTTAAATTCCTCGAAGAATTGCTTTCAATCTACCTTTCATACCTATGTAGATCTATGTATCTATTTATTATGAAAACATAATTTAGCGAGGTAAGCAGACACAGATTTAGATTTATTTTAAAGGGTGTTATTTATTTAGTTTTGAACGAGCGAGTCACTGCAGTTAGGGTTAGGGTTTAGGGTTAAGGGTTAAGAGTTAGGGTAAGGGTTTAAAGTTAGGGTTTAGGGTTAAGAGTTAGGGTAAGGGTTTAGTGTTAGGGTTTAGTGTTCGGGTTTAGTGTTAGGGTTTAAGGTTAGGGTTTAGGATGAGGATTTACGGTTAGGGTTAGGGTTTAGGGTAAGGGTTAAGGCTAAAGTTTAGGGTTAGGGTAAGGGTTTAGGATTAGGGTTTAGGGTTTAGAGTTAGGGTTAGGGTTTAGAATTAGGGTAAGGGTTTAGAGTTAGGGTTAGGGTTTAGGGTTTAGGGTTTAGGGTTTAAGGTTTAGGGTTAGGGTTAGGGTTAAGGGTATAAGGTAAGGATTAAGGGTAGGTTTAGGTTTAGGGTTTAGGTGTTAGGGTTAGGGTTAGGGTTAGGGTTTAGGGTTAGAGTTAAGGTAAGGGTTTAGTGTTAGGGTTAGGGTAAGGGTTTAGGGGAAGGGTTTAGGGTTTAAGGTTAGGTTTTAGGGTTAGGATTTAAGGTTAGGGTTAGGGTTTAGGGTAATTGTTAGGGTTTGGGTTAGGATTTAGGGTAAGGGTTAAGGCTAAAGTTTAGGGTTAGGGTTAGGGTTTAGGATTAGGGTTTAGAGTTAGGGTTAGGGTTAGGTTATGGGTTCGCTTTAGGTTTAGGGTTTAGGTTAGGGTTAGGGTTAGGGTTAGGGTTTAGGGTAAGGGTTAGGGTTAAAGGTAGGATTAGGGTTAGGGTTTCGTTGTTAGGATTAGGGTTAGGGTTAGGGTTTATGTTTTGGGTAGGGATTAAGTTTTAGGGTTATGGTTTCGGATTTAGGTATCGGTTTATGGTTTAGGGTTAGGGGTACGGTTTAGGGTTAGGATTAGGCTTAGGGTTAAGGTTTAGGTGTTGGGTTAGGATTAAAGGTTAGGTTTTGGGGTTAGGGTTAGCGTTTAGGGTGTAGGGTTAGGCTTAGGGTGTAGGGTAAGGTTTAGGGTTAGCGTAAGGATTAGGGTTAATCTCCGTAAGTGTGGTCTCGAGAGCTCTTTCGTCCAACATCTCATCAGGAGAAATCGTTGTGCCAGACCTCTTTGGAATCGTCTATTGGCCAGCATTTAGCTCACAATGCATGCTGCACCAATAAGTATAAAATAGAGTGGTTCACTATCTTACATTGGGCGGATTCTACATTTTATTTGAAAATTTTAGTATCCGTCGCGATCGCTTTACGGAAGCCTTCTCTTTGCAAGCAGAAGGATTTCGTAAAGACGTTGACATTATTTGGGGAAAGTTAGTTGGCTTTTTAAATTTTTTTATGCCTCTAAATCTGCCTTTTAGTTGTTTTTATTTGTTGAATTGGATTAAATCTTTTAAACGTGTATTTTCACTGGCAGTAAATTCCCCATACCTGCCTTTTATCGTTTTTTTCTCACTATTTATTTATTTCATCCTGTTTTATTCCAACGATTACTCCTGATGAGATGTTGGACAAAAGAGCTCACGAGACCACACTTACGGAGATTAACAAAATTCCGCTTATATTTAAAACTATTTATAAATTTTGTACCTCAAAACATATATATATATATATATATATATATATATATATATATATACACTTTAATAAGATTGGGCAAGAAGCCATCATTGCTGAGAACAGGGAAAATAAAAACGAAACACAGGTAGAGGGGATAAGGCATCTCCTACTTCAGATTGAAATAAAAAAGGGATTTTTTTCTATTTACTCAAGCAACATTGCTAAAAGAGAAGACATTAATGAACGGAGGAGAAAAAAAGTGTTTTTATCTAACGAGACGTCTGTCGGTCAACTCTTTTTCATGGTAATCGTCGACAAAATGATGGGGGTGAACATACGAATGAGAGCGTGGTCAAAATAACCATAAAAGTAATTGGCAAATCAGTGTTTAAAAATGTTATATGAAATAGGTATTTCAACGTACAGTTTTAAACTGTGGGTGTTAGGGTTAGGGCTAACTAAATGATAGGGTGAACTGTGGGTGTTGGAGTTTGGGCTAACTAAATGATAGGGGTAGACTGTTGATGTTAGGGTTAGGCTTAAGGTTAACTGAATGATAGGGGTGAACTGTTCCTGTTTGGGTTATGGTTAGTGTTAACTAAATGATGGGGTAAAATGTGGGGGTAACGGTTAGGGTAAGGGTTTACTAAATGATAGGGGTGAACTGTGGGTGTTAAGATTAGGGTTAGGATAAACTAAATGAAAAAGGGTGAACTGTGGGTGTTAGTATTAGGGTCAGGATTAACTAAATGATAGGGGGTGAACTGTGGGTGTTAGAATTAGGGTCAGGATTAACTAAATGATAGGGGGTGAACTGTGGGTGTTAGGGTTAGGGTTAGGGTTTACTAAATGATAGGGGGTGAACTGTGGGTGTTAGGGTTAGGGTTAGCAAAATGATAGGGATGAACTGTGGGTGTTATGGTTAGGGTTAGGGTTTACTAAATGATAGGGGGTGAACTGTGAGTGTTAGGGTTAAGGTTAGGGTTAACTAAATTATAGGATGTCAACTGTTGGTGTTAGAGTTTGGGTAAATTGAATGAAAGGTGGTGAACTGTGGGTGTTATGGTAAGGGTTAGGGTAACTAAATGATAGGGGGTGAACTGTGAATGTTAGGGTTGAGTTTATGGTTGACTGAATGATGGGGTGAACTGTGGGTGTTAGGGTTAAGGTTAGGGTTAACTAAATGATAGGGGGTGAACTGTGAGTGTAAGGGTTATGGTTAGGGGTAACTAAATTATAGGATGTCAACTGTTTGTGTTAGAGTTAGGGTAAATTGAATAGAAAGGTGG
>OY744554.1:7376042-7386195 GCA_963556195.1 Sepiola atlantica | reverse complement strand
AAATGAAAGGGGGTGAAGTGGTGGGTGTTAGTGTTAGTGTTAGTGTAAACTAAATGAAAGGGGGTGAAGTGTGGGTGTTAGTCTTAGTGTTAGTGTAAACTAAATGAAAGGGGGTGAAGTGTGGGTGTTAGTGTTAGTGTTAGTGTAAACTAAATGAAAGGGGGTGAAGTGTGGGTGTTAGTCTTAGTGTTAGTGTAAACTAAATGAAAGGGGGTGAAGTGTGGGTGTTAGTGTTAGTGTTATGTGTAAACTAAATGAAAGGGGGTGAAGTGTGGGTGTTAGTCTTAGTGTTAGTGTAAACTAAATGAAAGGGGGTGAAGTGTGGGTGTTAGTGTTAGTGTTAGTGTAAACTAAATGAAAGGGGGTGAAGTGTGGGTGTTAGTCTTAGTGTTAGTGTAAACTAAATGAAAGGGGGTGAAGTGTGGGTGTTAGTGTTAGTGTTAGTGTAAACTAAATGAAAGGGGGTGAAGTGTGGGTGTTAGTGTTAGTGTTAGTGTAAACTAAATGAAAGGGGGTGAAGTGTGGGTGTTAGTCTTAGTGTTAGTGTAAACTAAATGAAAGGGGGTGAAGTGTGGGTGTTAGTCTTAGTGTTAGTGTAAACTAAATGAAAGGGGGTGAAGTGGTGGGTGTTAGTCTTAGTGTTAGTGTAAACTAAATGAAAGGGGGTGAAGTGTGGGTGTTAGTCTTAGTGTTAGTGTAAACTAAATGAAAGGGGGTGAAGTGTGGGTGTTAGTCTTAGTGTTAGTGTAAACTAAATGAAAGGGGGTGAAGTGTGGGTGTTAGTCTTAGTGTTAGTGTAAACTAAATGAAAGGGGGTGAAGTGTGGGTGTTAGTCTTAGTGTTAGTGTAAACTAAATGAAAGGGGGTGAAGTGTGGGTGTTAGTCTTAGTGTTAGTGTAAACTAAATGAAAGGGGGTGAAGTGTGGGTGTTAGTCTTAGTGTTAGTGTAAACTAAATGAAAGGGGGTGAAGTGTGGGTTTTAGTGTTAGTGTTAAGTGTAAACTAAATGAAAGGGGGTGAAGTGTGGGTGTTAGTGTTAGTGTTAGTGTAAACTAAATGAAAGGGGGTGAAGTGTGGGTGTTAGGTCTTCTAGTGTTAGTGTAAACTAAATGAAAGGGGGTGAAGTGTGGGTGTTAGTGTTAGTGTTAGTGTAAACTAAATGAAAGGGGGTGAAGTGTGGGTGTTAGTCTTAGTGTTAGTGTAAACTAAATGAAAGGGGGTGAAGTGTGGGTGTTAGTCTTTTTAGTGTTAGTGTAAACTAAATGAAAGGGGGTGAAGTGTGGGTGTTAGTGTTAGTGTTAGTGTAAACTAAATGAAAGGGGGTGAAGTGTGGGTGTTAGTGTTAGTGTTAGTGTAAACTAAATGAAAGGGGGTGAAGTGTGGGTGTTAGTGTTAGTGTTAGTGTAAACTAAATGAAAGGGGGTGAAGTGTGGGTGTTAGTGTTAGTGTTAGTGTAAACTAAATGAAAGGGGGTGAAGTGTGGGTGTTAGTGTTAGTGTTAGTGTAAACTAAATGAAAGGGGGTGAAGTGTGGGTGTTAGTGTTAGTGTTAGTGTAAACTAAATGAAAGGGGGTGAAGTGTGGGTGTTAGTGTTAGTGTTAGTGTAAACTAAATGAAAGGGGGTGAAGTGTGGGTGTTAGTGTTAGTGTTAGCAGTATCGATGTAAACTAAATGAAAGGGGGTGAAGTGTGGGTGTTAGTGTTAGTGTTAGTGTAAACTAAATGAAAGGGGGTGAAGTGTGGGTGTTAGTGTTAGTGTTAGTGTAAACTAAATGAAAGGGGGTGAAGTGTGGGTGTTAGTGTTAGTGTTAGTGTAAACTAAATGAAAGGGGGTGAAGTGTGGGTGTTAGTGTTAGTGTTAGTGTAAACTAAATGAAAGGGGGTGAAGTGTGGGTTGTGTTAGTGTTTTGTGTTAGTGTAAACTAAATGAAAGGGGGTGAAGTGTGGGTGTTAGTGTTAGTGTTAGTGTAAACTAAATGAAAGGGGGTGAAGTGTGGGTGTTAGTGTTAGTGTTAGTGTAAACTAAATGAAAGGGGGTGAAGTGTGGGTGTTAGTGTTAGTGTTAGTGTAAACTAAATGAAAGGGGGTGAAGTGTGGGTGTTAGTGTTAGTGTTAGTGTAAACTAAATGAAAGGGGGTGAAGTGTGGGTGTTAGTTGTGTTTATGTTAGTGTAAACTAAATGAAAGGGGGTGAAGTGTGGGTGTTAGTGTTAGTGTTAGTGTAAACTAAATGAAAGGGGGTGAAGTGTGGGTGTTAGTGTTAGTGTTAGTGTAAACTAAATGAAAGGGGGTGAAGTGTGGGTGTTAGTGTTAGTGTTAGTGTAAACTAAATGAAAGGGGGTGAAGTGTGGGTGTTAGTGTTAGTGTTAGTGTAAACTAAATGAAAGGGGGTGAAGTGTGGGTGTTAGTGTTAGTGTTAGTGTAAACTAAATGAAAGGGGGTGAAGTGTGGGTGTTAGTGTTAGTGTTAGTGTAAACTAAATGAAAGGGGGTGAAGTGTGGGTGTTAGTGTTAGTGTTAGTGTAAACTAAATGAAAGGGGGTGAAGTGTGGGTGTTAGTGTTAGTGTTAGTGTAAACTAAATGAAAGGGGGTGAAGTGTGGGTGTTAGTGTTAGTGTTAGTGTAAACTAAATGAAAGGGGGTGAAGTGTGGGTGTTAGTGTTAGTGTTAGTGTAAACTAAATGAAAGGGGGTGAAGTGTGGGTGTTAGTGTTAGTGTTAGTGTAAACTAAATGAAAGGGGGTGAAGTGTGGGTGTTAGTCTTAGTGTTAGTGTAAACTAAATGAAAGGGGGTGAAGTGTGGGTGTTAGTCTTAGTGTTAGTGTAAACTAAATGAAAGGGGGTGAAGTGTGGGTGTTAGTGTTAGTGTTAGTGTAAACTAAATGAAAGGGGGTGAAGTGTGGGTGTTAGTGTTAGTGTTAGTGTAAACTAAATGAAAGGGGGTGAAGTGTGGGTGTTAGTGTTAGTGTTAGTGTAAACTAAATGAAAGGGGGTGAAGTGTGGGTGTTAGTGTTAGTGTTAGTGTAAACTAAATGAAAGGGGGTGAAGTGTGGGTGTTAGTCTTAGTGTTAGTGTAAACTAAATGAAAGGGGGTGAAGTGTGGGTGTTAGTCTTAGTGTTAGTGTAAACTAAATGAAAGGGGGTGAAGTGTGGGTGTTAGTGTTAGTGTTAGTGTAAACTAAATGAAAGGGGGTGAAGTGTGGGTGTTAGTCTTAGTGTTAGTGTAAACTAAATGAAAGGGGGTGAAGTGTGGGTGTTAGTGTTAGTGTTAGTGTAAACTAAATGAAAGGGGGTGAAGTGTGGGTGTTAGTCTTAGTGTTAGTGTAAACTAAATGAAAGGGGGTGAAGTGTGGGTGTTAGTGTTAGTGTTAGTGTAAACTAAATGAAAGGGGGTGAAGTGTGGGTGTTAGTGTTAGTGTTAGTGTAAACTAAATGAAAGGGGGTGAAGTGTGGGTGTTAGTCTTAGTGTTAGTGTAAACTAAATGAAAGGGGGTGAAGTGTGGGTGTTAGTCTTAGTGTTAGTGTAAACTAAATGAAAGGGGGTGAAGTGTGGGTGTTAGTCTTAGTGTTAGTGTAAACTAAATGAAAGGGGGTGTAGTGTGGGTGTTAGTGTTAGTGTTAGTGTAAACTAAATGAAAGGGGGTGAAGTGTGGGTGTTAGTGTTAGTGTTAGTGTAAACTAAATGAAAGGGGGTGAAGTGTGGGTGTTAGTCTTAGTGTTAGTGTAAACTAAATGAAAGGGGGTGAAGTGTGGGTGTTAGTGTTAGTGTTAGTGTAAACTAAATGAAAGGGGGTGAAGTGTGGGTGTTAGTCTTAGTGTTAGTGTAAACTAAATGAAAGGGGGTGAAGTGTGGGTGTTAGTCTTAGTGTTAGTGTAAACTAAATGAAAGGGGGTGAAGTGTGGGTGTTAGTGTTAGTGTTAGTGTAAACTAAATGAAAGGGGGTGAAGTGTGGGTGTTAGTCTTAGTGTTAGTGTAAACTAAATGAAAGGGGGTGAAGTGTGGGTGTTAGTGTTAGTGTTAGTGTAAACTAAATGAAAGGGGGTGAAGTGTGGGTGTTAGTCTTAGTGTTAGTGTAAACTAAATGAAAGGGGGTGAAGTGTGGGTGTTAGTCTTAGTGTTAGTGTAAACTAAATGAAAGGGGGTGAAGTGTGGGTGTTAGTCTTAGTGTTAGTGTAAACTAAATGAAAGGGGGTGAAGTGTGGGTGTTAGTCTTAGTGTTAGTGTAAACTAAATGAAAGGGGGTGAAGTGTGGGTGTTAGTCTTAGTGTTAGTGTAAACTAAATGAAAGGGGGTGAAGTGTGGGTGTTAGTGTTAGTGTTAGTGTAAACTAAATGAAAGGGGGTGAAGTGTGGGTGTTAGTCTTAGTGTTAGTGTAAACTAAATGAAAGGGGGTGAAGTGTGGGTGTTAGTGTTAGTGTTAGTGTAAACTAAATGAAAGGGGGTGAAGTGTGGGTGTTAGTCTTAGTGTTAGTGTAAACTAAATGAAAGGGGGTGAAGTGTGGGTGTTAGTCTTAGTGTTAGTGTAAACTAAATGAAAGGGGGTGAAGTGTGGGTGTTAGTCTTAGTGTTAGTGTAAACTAAATGAAAGGGGGTGAAGTGTGGGTGTTAGTCTTAGTGTTAGTGTAAACTAAATGAAAGGGGGTGAAGTGTGGGTGTTAGTCTTAGTGTTAGTGTAAACTAAATGAAAGGGGGTGAAGTGTGGGTGTTAGTGTTAGTGTTAGTGTAAACTAAATGAAAGGGGGTGAAGTGTGGGTGTTAGTCTTAGTGTTAGTGTAAACTAAATGAAAGGGGGTGTAGTGTGGGTGTTAGTGTTAGTGTTAGTGTAAACTAAATGAAAGGGGGTGAAGTGTGGGTGTTAGTGTTAGTGTTAGTGTAAACTAAATGAAAGGGGGTGAAGTGTGGGTGTTAGTGTTAGTGTTAGTGTAAACTAAATGAAAGGGGGTGAAGTGTGGGTGTTAGTGTTAGTGTTAGTGTAAACTAAATGAAAGGGGGTGAAGTGTGGGTGTTAGTGTTAGTGTTAGTGTAAACTAAATGAAAGGGGGTGAAGTGTGGGTGTTAGTGTTAGTGTTAGTGTAAACTAAATGAAAGGGGGTGAAGTGTGGGTGTTAGTGTTAGTGTTAGTGTAAACTAAATGAAAGGGGGTGAAGTGTGGGTGTTAGTGTTAGTGTTAGTGTAAACTAAATGAAAGGGGGTGAAGTGTGGGTGTTAGTGTTAGTGTTAGTGTAAACTAAATGAAAGGGGGTGAAGTGTGGGTGTTAGTCTTAGTGTTAGTGTAAACTAAATGAAAGGGGGTGTAGTGTGGGTGTTAGTGTTAGTGTTAGTGTAAACTAAATGAAAGGGGGTGAAGTGTGGGTGTTAGTCTTAGTGTTAGTGTAAACTAAATGAAAGGGGGTGAAGTGTGGGTGTTAGTCTTAGTGTTAGTGTAAACTAAATGAAAGGGGGTGAAGTGTGGGTGTTAGTGTTAGTGTTAGTGTAAACTAAATGAAAGGGGGTGAAGTGTGGGTGTTAGTGTTAGTGTTAGTGTAAACTAAATGAAAGGGGGTGAAGTGTGGGTGTTAGTGTTAGTGTTAGTGTAAACTAAATGAAAGGGGGTGAAGTGTGGGTGTTAGTGTTAGTGTTAGTGTAAACTAAATGAAAGGGGGTGAAGTGTGGGTGTTAGTGTTAGTGTTAGTGTAAACTAAATGAAAGGGGGTGAAGTGTGGGTGTTAGTGTTAGTGTTAGTGTAAACTAAATGAAAGGGGGTGAAGTGTGGGTGTTAGTCTTAGTGTTAGTGTAAACTAAATGAAAGGGGGTGAAGTGTGGGTGTTAGTCTTAGTGTTAGTGTAAACTAAATGACAGGGGGTGAAGTGTGGGTGTTAGTCTTAGTGTTAGTGTAAACTAAATGAAAGGGGGTGTAGTGTGGGTGTTAGTGTTAGTGTTAGTGTAAACTAAATGAAAGGGGGTGAAGTGTGGGTGTTAGTGTTAGTGTTAGTGTAAACTAAATGAAAGGGGGTGAAGTGTGGGTGTTAGTGTTAGTGTTAGTGTAAACTAAATGAAAGGGGGTGAAGTGTGGGTGTTAGTGTTAGTGTTAGTGTAAACTAAATGAAAGGGGGTGAAGTGTGGGTGTTAGTGTTAGTGTTAGTGTAAACTAAATGAAAGGGGGTGAAGTGTGGGTGTTAGTGTTAGTGTTAGTGTAAACTAAATGAAAGGGGGTGAAGTGTGAGTGTTAGTGTTAGTGTTAGTGTAAACTAAATGAAAGGGGGTGAAGTGTGGGTGTTAGTCTTAGTGTTAGTGTAAACTAAATGAAAGGGGGTGTAGTGTGGGTGTTAGTGTTAGTGTTAGTGTAAACTAAATGAAAGGGGGTGAAGTGTGGGTGTTAGTGTTAGTGTTAGTGTAAACTAAATGAAAGGGGGTGAAGTGTGGGTGTTAGTCTTAGTGTTAGTGTAAACTAAATGAAAGGGGGTGAAGTGTGGGTGTTAGTGTTAGTGTTAGTGTAAACTAAATGAAAGGGGGTGAAGTGTGGGTGTTAGTCTTAGTGTTAGTGTAAACTAAATGAAAGGGGGTGTAGTGTGGGTGTTAGTCTTAGTGTTAGTGTAAACTAAATGAAAGGGGGTGAAGTGTGGGTGTTAGTCTTAGTGTTAGTGTAAACTAAATGAAAGAGGGTGAAGTGTGGGTGTTAGTCTTAGTGTTAGTGTAAACTAAATGAAAGGGGGTGTAGTGTGGGTGTTAGTGTTAGTGTTAGTGTAAACTAAATGAAAGGGGGTGAAGTGTGGGTGTTAGTGTTAGTGTTAGTGTAAACTAAATGAAAGGGGGTGAAGTGTGGGTGTTAGTCTTAGTGTTAGTGTAAACTAAATGAAAGGGGGTGAAGTGTGGGTGTTAGTGTTAGTGTTAGTGTAAACTAAATGAAAGGGGGTGAAGTGTGGGTGTTAGTCTTAGTGTTAGTGTAAACTAAATGAAAGGGGGTGTAGTGTGGGTGTTAGTGTTAGTGTTAGTGTAAACTAAATGAAAGGGGGTGAAGTGTGGGTGTTAGTGTTAGTGTTAGTGTAAACTAAATGAAAGGGGGTGAAGTGTGGGTGTTAGTCTTAGTGTTAGTGTAAACTAAATGAAAGGGGGTGAAGTGTGGGTGTTAGTGTTAGTGTTAGTGTAAACTAAATGAAAGGGGGTGTAGTGTGGGTGTTAGTGTTAGTGTTAGTGTAAACTAAATGAAAGGGGGTGAAGTGTGGGTGTTAGTCTTAGTGTTAGTGTAAACTAAATGAAAGGGGGTGAAGTGTGGGTGTTAGTGTTAGTGTTAGTGTAAACTAAATGAAAGGGGGTGAAGTGTGGGTGTTAGTCTTAGTGTTAGTGTAAACTAAATGAAAGGGGGTGAAGTGTGGGTGTTAGTGTTAGTGTTAGTGTAAACTAAATGAAAGGGGGTGTAGTGTGGGTGTTAGTGTTAGTGTTAGTGTAAACTAAATGAAAGGGGGTGAAGTGTGGGTGTTAGTGTTAGTGTTAGTGTAAACTAAATGAAAGGGGGTGAAGTGTGGGTGTTAGTGTTAGTGTTAGTGTAAACTAAATGAAAGGGGGTGAAGTGTGGGTGTTAGTCTTAGTGTTAGTGTAAACTAAATGAAAGGGGGTGTAGTGTGGGTGTTAGTGTTAGTGTTAGTGTAAACTAAATGAAAGGGGGTGAAGTGTGGGTGTTAGTCTTAGTGTTAGTGTAAACTAAATGAAAGGGGGTGAAGTGTGGGTGTTAGTCTTAGTGTTAGTGTAAACTAAATGAAAGGGGGTGAAGTGTGGGTGTTAGTCTTAGTGTTAGTGTAAACTAAATGAAAGGGGGTGAAGTGTGGGTGTTAGTGTTAGTGTTAGTGTAAACTAAATGAAAGGGGGTGTAGTGTGGGTGTTAGTGTTAGTGTTAGTGTAAACTAAATGAAAGGGTGTGAAGTGTGGGTGTTAGTGTTAGTGTTAGTGAAAACTAAATGAAAGGGGGTGAAGTGTGGGTGTTAGTCTTAGTGTTAGTGTAAACTAAATGAAAGGGGGTGAAGTGTGGGTGTTAGTCTTAGTGTTAGTGTAAACTAAATGAAAGGGGGTGAAGTGTGGGTGTTAGTCTTAGTGTTAGTGTAAACTAAATTAAAGGGGGTGTAGTGTGGGTGTTAGTGTTAGTGTTAGTGTAAACTAAATGAAAGGGGGTGAAGTGTGGGTGTTAGTCTTAGTGTTAGTGTAAACTAAATGAAAGGGGGTGAAGTGTGGGTGTTAGTCTTAGTGTTAGTGTAAACTAAATGATAGAGGGGTGAAGTGTGGGTGTTAGTCTTAGTGTTAGTGTAAACTAAATGAAAGGGGGTGAAGTGTGGGTGTTAGTCTTAGTGTTAGTGTAAACTAAATGAAAGGGGGTGAAGTGTGGGTGTTAGTGTTAGTGTTAGTGTAAACTAAATGAAAGGGGGTGTAGTGTGGGTGTTAGTGTTAGTGTTAGTGTAAACTAAATGAAAGGGGGTGAAGTGTGGGTGTTAGTGTTAGTGTTAGTGTAAACTAAATGAAAGGGGGTGAAGTGTGGGTGTTAGTCTTAGTGTTAGTGTAAACTAAATGAAAGGGGGTGAAGTGTGGGTGTTAGTCTTAGTGTTAGTGTAAACTAAATGATAGAGGGGTGAAGTGTGGGTGTTAGTCTTAGTGTTAGTGTAAACTAAATGAAAGGGGGTGAAGTGTGGGTGTTAGTCTTAGTGTTAGTGTAAACTAAATGAAAGGGGGTGAAGTGTGGGTGTTAGTGTTAGTGTTAGTGTAAACTAAATGAAAGGGGGTGTAGTGTGGGTGTTAGTGTTAGTGTTAGTGTAAACTAAATGAAAGGGGGTGAAGTGTGGGTGTTAGTGTTAGTGTTAGTGTAAACTAAATGAAAGGGGGTGAAGTGTGGGTGTTAGTCTTAGTGTTAGTGTAAACTAAATGAAAGGGGGTGAAGTGTGGGTGTTAGTCTTAGTGTTAGTGTAAACTAAATGAAAGGGGGTGAAGTGTGGGTGTTAGTCTTAGTGTTAGTGTAAACTAAATGAAAGGGGGTGAAGTGTGGGTGTTAGTGTTTGTGTTAGTGTAAACTAAATGAAAGGGGGTGAAGTGTGGGTGTTAGTGTTAGTGTTAGTGTAAACTAAATGAAAGGGGGTGAAGTGTGGGTGTTAGTCTTAGTGTTAGTGTAAACTAAATGAAAGGGGGTGAAGTGTGGGTGTTAGTCTTAGTGTTAGTGTAAACTAAATGAAAGGGGGTGTAGTGTGGGTGTTAGTGTTAGTGTTAGTGTAAACTAAATGAAAGGGGGTGAAGTGTGGGTGTTAGTCTTAGTGTTAGTGTAAACTAAATGAAAGGGGGTGAAGTGTGGGTGTTAGTCTTAGTGTTAGTGTAAACTAAATGATAGAGGGGTGAAGTGTGGGTGTTAGTCTTAGTGTTAGTGTAAACTAAATGAAAGGGGGTGTAGTGTGGGTGTTAGTGTTAGTGTTAGTGTAAACTAAATGAAAGGGGGTGAAGTGTGGGTGTTAGTGTTAGTGTTAGTGTAAACTAAATGAAAGGGGGTGAAGTGTGGGTGTTAGTCTTAGTGTTAGTGTAAACTAAATGAAAGGGGGTGAAGTGTGGGTGTTAGTGTTAGTGTTAGTGTAAACTAAATGAAAGGGGGTGAAGTGTGGGTGTTAGTCTTAGTGTTAGTGTAAACTAAATGATAGGGGGTGAAGTGTGAATGTTAGGGTTAGGGTTAACTGAATGATGGGGCTTAACTGTGGGTGTTATGGTTAGGGTTAGGGTTAACTAAATGATGAGGGTAACTGTGGATGTTAGGGTAAGTGTTAACTAAATGAATAAGAGTGAACTGTGGGTGTTAGGGTTAGGGTTAGGGGTAACTAAATGAAAGGGGGTGAACTGTGAATGTTAGGGTTAATGTTAGGATTAACTGAATGATGGGGGTGTACTGTGGGTTTTATGGTTAGGGTAAGGTTTAACTAAATGATAGGGGTGAACTGCGGGTGTAAGGGTTAGGGTTAGGAGCAACTAAATGATAGGGGTTAACTATGGGTTTTATGGTTAGGGTTAGGGTTAACTAAATGATAGGGATGAACTATGGGTGTTAGGGTAAGGGTTAACTAAATGATAGGGGATGAACTGTGGGTGTTAGGGTAAGGGTAAACTAAATGATGGGGTTAACTGTAGGTATTATGGTTAGGGTTAACTAAATGATAGGGGA
>OY744554.1:7353542-7371042 GCA_963556195.1 Sepiola atlantica | reverse complement strand
TTTATATATCTATGAAAAATCTGTATCTACTAGCTTGGCCTTTTGGCTAAGATCAAAGTGTAGTATCTGTTCCGATGGATACTGCACCCAATAGACTGATGTTCTGATAATATTCGCATGTTTGAAACAAATATTTTTTTTGTTTAATAATTTAAAAAAATAAACAATGTCTAGCAACAGCTGTGAATAACCTTAATACCTTTATACTTTTTTATTTGTGATACGATTATGATTCGCTATTTATCCAGATATATTACTAAAATATTCTAAAAAAAAACTGTTTTATATATCTATGAAAAATCTGTATTTACCTCCCCTGACAAAGCATAGATTAGAGTTACGCTCTCTAATGGTCGTGCCGTTTTTATTTGTTACACATTGTCATAGATTATTGTCTCTTATTCCTTCTTCCTCTATTCAGAAAATATAACGTGGAACTAATTTAGAATCTTACGGAGGTACTTGACAATGGATCTATTTTTAGTAATTTTTACTTTGTTTTGCTGGAACTTCAACTTTTGAAAATATTATTGGTTTTGGTTTCTCTAAAAAAAAATTGCTTAATTAAAGCTGTGAATAACTTTAATACCTTTAGGTCTACTCTTTATTTGTTATTTGGCTAAGATCAAAGTGTAATATCTGTTCCGATGGATACTACACCCCATAGACTGGTATTGTCTTGGCCTTCGGAGCTTGATTTACGCCGGTCTATGGGTCTATCCTGTGCAGTTCTAGGAGGTCCACCCTCCCAGGCTTCGCCTCCCCTCTTTGGGGAGGAGTAAGTTTATTACTTACTGCCTGAGGCGCCCCTACCGGGGAATGCCGACGGGGCTGCCCAGGCAATTTTTAAACCCCACTTTGCGAACCCGACCTTGAGTCACATCTTACTTGTGGGAGTAAGATAAAAAGTGGCCTTGTGCCTAACTCCTGGAGAGGAGTAAATCAATACTCTTTATTTGTTATATGATTTGGAAATGATTAATGACGCAACCTCCTTGCAATATCTAATACATGAAGAAAAGTAGGTTGGATTCTCGACGTCAGACCTAAAGAGCTCTACATCTGTCAAATCGATACTTGATTCTTCCTTGCCAGTACATTACGACATTGTTTTTATTATAATAATGTATAATCAATTCCAATCTATTTCATCGATTATATATTATATCCGGCTAGTTCTATTATTTAGTAATCGATATACACCGATAATTTTTAATGAATAAACAGCTATGCTCATTATCCTATCACATTGCTACGTTTGTTACACTGACTATGAGACTTGATAATACTTAATTTTTGCCTAGTAAAATAAATTTATCGGTCCGGATCATGTAGTTCATATTAAATCATAACACCGTCATCTCTTCCTTATTCCATTTTTGCCACTTTATATATATATCAGGTTTCACTCACGCATTGTATGCCATGACACAACATAATTTCTCCCACTGTTAGAGTACAGGTTTTTAGAGGTCGTTTTAGCCTTAAAAATTCATAGCACATCATCCTTGCAATATTTAATATATCGAGAAATGTAGGACAAGAAACCTGAGTAGCTTTGCATCTGCAAAAACGATATTTATCCTGTATAGCCAGTGAATTACAGACATTTTTAATTAGTGTTATTACCATAATGAAAAATGAATTTCAATCCATTTCATCGATTCTGTATTATATCCCGCTAGATATATCCTTTAGTAAGAAATAAACACCGATATTTTTTTAAATTGAGAATCATATATGGGCATTATCCAACTACATAGACACGTTTGTTATAAACAGAGAAACAAACTTTCGTACAAAGAAAGAGAGAGAGTGCGAGAGAGAGTGAAATATCACAGAAAGAGAGAAAGAAACTAATAGCACAGCATCCTTGCAATATCTGATATATCCAGAAAGATAGGTCGATTTTTCGACGAAAAACCTTAATAGGTTTGCATCTGGCAAAACTATATTAATCCTGTATAGTCAGTGAATTACTGACTTTTAAAATTAGTGTTATTATCATAATGAAAAATTAATTCCAATCTATTTGATCGATTCGATATTATATCCCGCTAGATATATCCTTTAGTAAGAAATAAACACCGATATTTTTTAAAATTGAGAATCATATACATGTATTATCCAACTACATTGACACGTTTGTTATAAACAGAGAAACATACTTCCGTACAGAGAGAGAGAGAGAGTGAGAGAGAAAGAGAAGGAGAAATATGACAGAGAGAGAGAGAAAGAAATTCATAGCACAGCATCCTTGCAATATCTAATATATCCAGAAAGATAGGTCGATTTTTCGACGAAAAACCTTAATAGCTTTGCATCTGGAAAAACTATATTAATCATGTATAGTCAGTGAATTACTGACTTTTTCAATTAGTGTTATTATCATAATGAAAAATTAATTCCAATGTATTTCATCGATTCGATATTATATCCCGCTAGATATATCCTTTAGTAAGAAATATACACCGATATTTTTTTAATTGAGAATCATATGGGCATTATCCAACTACATTGAAACGTGTGTTATAAACAGAGAAACATACTTCTGTACAGAGAGAGAGAGAGAGAGAGAGAGAGAGAGAGAGAGAGAGAAAGAGAGAAATATGACAGAGAGAGAAATAAATTCATAGCACAGCATCTTTGCAATATCTTATATATCCGGAAAGGAAGGTCGATTTCTCAACGAAAGCACTGAGTAGCTTTGCATCTGCCGAAACTATATTTATCCTGTATAGTCAGTGAATTACTGACTTTTTCAATTAGTGTTATTACCATGATGAATAATGAATTCCAATCTATTTCATCGATTTGATAATATATCCCCCTAGATATATACTTTAGTAAGAAATAAACACCGATATTTTTTTTAATTGAGAATCATATGGGCATTATCCAACTACATTGAAACGTTTGTTATAAACAGAGAAACATACTTCCGTACAGCGAGAGAAAGAGAGAGAGAGAGAGAGAGAGAGAAAGAGAGAGAGAGACACACACACAGACAAAAAGAGAAAAATAGACTCTATCTAATTAGCGTTATGTTTGATTCTCTTTCGCGGTGTTTGCATGTTTGATTTTAGAATTCAATTTTTACAAACTTAATTTAAAACAAGCATGAGAGACATAATGATGCGTAACTCAGGCCGAGTTAATTAGATTTACCGATTCAGTTTATATTATATTTATGTCCTTTGATTTCATGTTTACATATGTATCTGCTTTTACTCATACAAAGTATAGCATGACACAAAATCATTATCGCCGTTGTTAGAATACAGTCTTTTAGATGTTTTCTTAGCCATAAAAGTGTCATGGCCCATCATCCTTCGAATATGTTATGTATAAGGAAAAGTAGGATCGATTTTTGTAATAGACCTACGTATCTTTGCATCTCCCACTACGATGTTTCATTCTACGTAACCAGTTATTTACAAAATTTTCAATTAGTGTTAATAACATAATGAAGAAACAATTCCAATCTATTTCATCGATTAGATATTATATCCAGCTTGATATATATTTTTAGTAAGAGATAAACACCGATATTGTCATTATCCAATCACATTACTGTGTTTTTATTAAACACAACAAGGAGATCAATGATGCCTTCAGAATTAAATTTATAGGTCTCTGATTATGTAGTTTATATTAAAAGCATAACGCCCCTCACTATCTTGTGCTTCTATTTAAGCTAGTTATATATTCATCGGTTTTTACTTACGCAGAGTATACCATAACACAACAATATTAGTCTCCCTTGTCAAAGAAGAAATTAATAAGAGTAAGATGCTGCTAAGTCTGTCGCAAAAAAGGTAGGCTCCCCATATAAGGCTAGAAAACTTATCACAGTACCCTTTTTTCTAAGCTAATAGGTCCGGCATTGTATGTAAAGCTCTTGGCTCTGTCGCATCGCCATAGAGTGCTTGTTTTATATGTACTTGCACTGAATGTGCTCCGATGAACTTGCTGCAATTGTATCACATAATCGAAAATAATCAGGACGCACCCCACTTGCTGCTAAATCCCACCCTTCACTCTAGAGGTCCCTAGATCTCGGAAGATTTTCTATTCTTTCGTTTCGTTGGACCGCTGCCTTTGGAAAAAACCTTCCTGTCCCCTGTCGCCATGACCGTACGAACATGAATAAATTTTACAAACATTTTACTGCACAACTTTCCACCCTATTCATCTGGTCCCTGCAACAGTGTCCCCTTACATGCTTTGTTTGGGTTGAATAAAAACAAAAATGATAATTTAATCCGTTTGTGTATGCCAGTCAGAGAATATAGACAAATGCGGAAACAAATGTAAGGTTAAAGTAAAAAAAAAGTTGCATTGCAAAGGCTTCTAATTTTCAATTATTTAATATTTCAAACTTATCGATGCTTCATTTATAAAGTTACGTATATTTATATAATCGTGGAGTTTTAACAGCAGAAACAGAGTAGTTTTATTTCTTTCTTATCTGATGATGGAAGAAGCCGTATTCCTCTCTGCCAGCGAAGCAGTAAAAATTGATAACAATACAAACAAAAACGCTTAAAGTATTGTAGCTAAATAGTTCATGTAATGTTTTGCTTGATTCTTTTTTCAACATTACGTGGGATTCCACTTGCCCGCTTCTAGGAGAGGGAAATAAAGACAATACTTACTAAAACGTTTTTTGCTCTGTTTGGCCACGTCTCATTTCGGACTTTCTGTCCGTGACACGTTTTTAAATTATATTTTTTAATTTTTAATTTTAATTTTTTTTTATCATTATTATTGCCTTTGGAAACACCTTCCTGCCCCCTGTTGCCATGACCGTACCAACATGAAGAAATTGTACAAACATCTTACTGTACAACTCTCCACCCTATTAATCTGGTCCCTACCACAGTAGCCCCTTACACACTTTGTTTGGGGTCAACAAAAGTACAAATAATGATTAAATCCGTTCGTGAGAATATAGACAAATGCGGAAACAAATGTAAGGTTTAAGTTAAAAAAAAAAGTTGCATTGTAAAGGCTTCTAATTTTCAATTATTAACTATTTCAAACTTATCGATGCTTCATTTATAAAGTTACGTATTTTTATGATGAGATATGACGTTTACTTAAAAGCATCGATAAGTTTGAAATATTAAAATAATTGAAAATTAGAAGCCTTCACAATGCAATTCTTTTATTCGAATCTTTTTTTTCGATTCAAGATGGCTTCTTGATTGGAATCTATCATCCTATTATCGGGGGGACATGATGTGAGTGTTGTCTGCTAACTGTCTATTCCATTAGGTTTGTGAACGATCTGTTATCTTTATGTATGACTCTCATTGTTGTTTCTGAAGATCAGCGTGTAATTGCGTTTCAGTGTAGCATACTGCACGCTATGAAACAATTGAATCGTCAATTCCACCATTGAAAAAAAATGATTTGAGAACAGACTAAATTTTTATCATTAAGATATCGATAATCATTATATATATATACATATATATATATATATATATATATATATATATATATATACATATATATATATATATACATATATATATATATATATATATATATATATATATATATATATATATTTAACTTCTTTGTAATATGGCAGGAAAAATCCAAGCAGAGTGCTCGATTAATTGAGAATTAAAGTTAAAAATTAAAAATTAAGAGCGTAATATTTATTTATTTTGGTACAGAAAAATTAGTACAACATTCAACATTTTTCTTCATAAACATACTTAACTTTACAAATATATATATATATATATATATATATATATATATATATATATATATACATATATATATATATATATGTATATTTATTTATTTTAGTACAGAAAAATTAGCACAACATTCGTACCGTCGGTTTCAAGCACAGAAGGACTTTTTTCTGTACTAAAATAAATAAATAAATATATATTTATTTGTAAAGTTAAGTATGTTTATGAAGAAAAATGTCGTTCACTTAGAAGCATCGATAAGTTTGAAATCATTTTCATACGTATATATATATATATACATATATATATACATATATACATATATATATATATTTAGAAAATTAATTTTCATATATACATCAACGTTTCGTTTTTATTTGAAGACTTTCTCAAGATGATTTACTTAAAAAAATAACATATAATTACCATGTTTTCAAATATGTGTTGCGTTTGTGACGTGAAAAGTATTTTTGTCAAACAAAACATAGGCGTTAGAATTCTTCATCGTCGATAAGAAAAAGGTGTTCGTCTTTCTAACATGTAATTAAGTAGATAATCCATGAATAGTGACGTCTCTATAATCGCGGAGTTTTAACAGCAGAAACCGAGTTGTTTTATTTCTTCTTCATCTGATGATGGCAGAAGCCGTATTCCTCTCTTCCAACGAAGTCGTAAAAATTGATAACAATTTAAACAAAAACGCTTAAAGTATCGTAGCTCAATGGTTCATGTTATTTTTTGCTTTATTTTTTTTTCAATATTACGTAGAATTCCTCTCCGCCATATACTATCCATATGGACCTCTCCCCTTTCACTGTGTTTCGTTTCTTTCTCTCATTCGTTCATTAAATACCATTTCTCTATTCCCTGGCAAGAGCAGAAACATAGTTGTTTGCTTTTTTTCTTATCTAATTATAGCAGCAGCCGTATTCCTCTCTTCCCTGGTAGACAATAATAGATAACAATATAAAAAATGCAAAAGAATTGTAGCTAAATTGCTCATGTACTTCTTGCTTTATTATTTTACAGCATTACGTTAGCTTGTCCTCGTCTGGTCCCTCCTCCGGGGGAGTCAACGGAAACAGAGCTTTGAAAAAAAGTCCGATCACAGTCAGCTAACAGACCAACACAGGCGGATATTTTCATCTTCTTCGCCACGTCTTATTGATGACTTTCAGTCAGTCACGTCATATACTGAAACGTTATCTTAATCTCGTACATGTAACACATTTATGTTTTGGTTGTGAATGTCTTACAAGGAGGAAGCAAAGTGTGGAGCTCAGTCTAGCAACTTCTATGGAAATAAGGATAGAGTAGAGCTCCTAAAATATAACGAGACTCATTTGGAATTTTCCACTCCCTACTTAGGTTACATCTTACACGGAAAATACGGTTTTTGACATTATTTTACTAACGCCTACCTGGTGATACCAGATCAGGCTGCCCTGTAGCTCCCTGAGACGAAATTCACCTATATTGACGTTTTTTTTTTTTTTTTTTTTTTTGTAAAACTTAATTATGTTCTACAAAACCAAAAACAAAAACAACAGCCCCTCTCCCTTTCTCCCTCCCCTTTTTTATTTTATTTTTCCTACCCTACTCCCGGTCCTGGATATGACCTTAAACTACATCCGATGGTGAGATCCGGCTTACGGACTTTGGGGAATGTGGAGCCTCCTCTTAATTACCATTGCTCCCAGGTCCACCCTGACCCGGAGTGGTAGTACCTGTTAGGGTCCCAACTATGGGTTAAATAGAAACAGATATTAAAAGGGGAAAGAAACAAAAAAGAGAAGAAAACAAATATACTTTAACAACCAAACCAAACACCATCAATAAATATTTGAACGTGTGAGGAACTTGAAGCATAAAAACTTTCACCAGGATGACTGCATTCGGCATTGAGTGGCCTGAAAGGGGTTGATGTGCCGTAAAGCGGGACAACCAAACTAGGCACCATGAATAAATATTTGAAGATATAAACAACTTGAAGCATAAAAACTTTCACCAAAATGACTGCATTCGGCATTAAATAACCTGAAAAGGGTTGATATGCCGTAAAACAAAACAACCAAACCAAACCAAACTAACGCCTACGAGAGTAGCAACGTCTTCGTCATTCCCGGACACGCTTTTGTTTTGTTTTACAAATAGTTTTTATTCACGTTACAAAAAAACTTAACAAAATAAAAGATATCCCACCAATTGATATTCATGGTTTCACAACGATCGCTCCCCCATATTCTATCCACGGCGATCATTCCCCCATATTCAATCCTCCCCCTCCGGTGTTTCGACTCTTTCTTGCATTCACTTATTGAATTAGCGATCAATCCGAATTCAGATCTGACGGAAACCCCATTTTTTGACATGGCTCGCAGCAAATTGCACACAGATCTAGAAATAAGGAGAGCAATCAGACAGTTACGGCCATTCGTAAGATACGTCCTTTTAACATGCGCGTTTAACAACGAAAATGCTATATAAACCTGAAACCTGATAGACCGACAGACAGACATTAAAGCGGATATGCGTCAATTATTATCAAGTTGCTATTATAAAACTATGCGTGACTGACCAACAAAATTTTATTTGAAACCTAAGCGTGACAGACCAACGAAAAATAGATTTTAATGCTAAGCGTCACAGACCGATGATAGATGTTGATTTGTGGAACGAAGAAATAAATATATATTTTAAACGCTAACGTGACAGACCATTTCAAAATTAAGCAAGATAGACTGTGGGAAAAATAATACTTTAAACTCAAGTGTGACAGACCAACAACAATTCTTTTTTTAAATTAAGTTTGCTAGACCGATTAAAATAAGAATGAACTTTTAAAAAGTGTGACAAACCGATGAAACAAAAATGAAACTCTAGTGTTACAGACCAACAAAAATGCGTTTTTAAGACAAACTGTGACAGACCGATAAACAAAATGATATTTAAAAGCTCAAGTGTGACAGACAAACAAAATTGCATTTTTTTTAATTAAGTGTGACAAACCGATAAAGAAAATGATATTTGAAACATAAGCGTGACATACCAAAAAATTGGCATTTTTTAGATAAAGTGTGACAGACTATTGAAAATTAAAAAGGATAAGCGTGACCGACAAACAAAGATGTTATTCTAAGATTATGTTCGACAGACCAATGAAACAAAATGATATTTTTAATATAAGCGTGACAGACTAACAAAATGCAATTTTTAAATTACGCATGACAACCCGATACAAATAAAGTGGACGGACCAACAAAAATGCTGTCTTAAAATTAAGCGTGACAGACAATAACATAAATGATATTTGAAAACTCTAGTGTGACAGAGAATAAAAATGCTATTTTTAAATAGCTGTGACACACAGATCAAAAACATATTTAAACTCAAGCGTCACGGAAGAAAATAATATTTAAAACTCGACTGTGACACACAAACAAACATAATATTTAAAACTTAACCGTGACACACCAACAAAAATGATATTTTAAACTTAACCGTGACACACTATCAACTATGATATTTTAAACTTAACCGCGACACACCAACAAAAATGATATTATAAATTTAACCGCGACACACCAACAAAAATGATATTTTAAACTTAACCGTGACACACCAACAAAATTGATATTTTAAACTTAACCGCGACCCACCAACAAAAATGAAATTATTATAAATTGAACCGCGAAACACCAACAAGAATGATATTTTAAACTTAACCATGACACACCAACAAAAATGATATTTTAAACTTAACCGTGACACACCAACAAAATTGATATTTTAAACTTAACCGCGACCCACCAACAAAAATGATATTATAAATTTAACCGCGACACACCAACAAAAATGATATTTTAAACTTAACCGTGACACACCAACAAAATTGATATTTTAAACTTAACCGCGACACACCAACAAAAATGATATTATAAATTTAACCACGACACACCAACAAAAATGATATTTTAAACTTAACCGTGACACACCAACAACATTGATATTTTAAACTTAACCGCGACCCACCAACAAAAATGATATTTTAAACTTAACCGTGGCACACCAACAAAAATGATATTTTAAACTAAACCGTGACACACCAACAAAAATGATATTTTAAACTTAACCGTGACACACCAACAAAATTGATATTTTAAACTTAACCGCGACCCACCAACAAAAATGATATTATAAATTTAACCGCGACACACCAACAAAAATGATATTTTAAACTTAACCGTGACACACCAACAAAATTGATATTTTAAACTTAACCGCGACACACCAACAAAAATGATATTATAAATTTAACCACGACACACCAACAAAAATGATATTTTAAACTTAACCGTGACACACCAACAAAATTGATATTTTAAACTTAACCGCGACCCACCAACAAAAACGATATTTTAAACTTAACCGCGACACACCAACAAAAATGATATTTTAAACTTAACCGTGGCACACCAACAAAAATGATATTTTAAACTTAACCGTGACACACCAACAAAAAGGATATAAATTTAACCGTGACACACCAACAAAAATGATATTTTAAACTTAACCGTGACACACCAACAAAAATGATATTATAAATTTAACCGTGGCACACCAACCGAAATGATATTTTAAACTTAACCGTGACACACCAACAAAATTGATATTTTAAACTTAACCGTGACACACCAACAAAAATGATATTTTAAACTTAACCGTGACACACCAACAAAATTGATATTTTAAACTTAACCGTGACACACCAACAAAAATGATATTTTAAACTTAACTGCGACACACCAACAGAAATGATATTTTAAACTTAACCGTGACACACCAACAAAATTGATATTTTAAACTTAACCGTGGCACACCAACAAAAATGATATTTTAAACTTAACCGTGACACACCAACCGAAATGATATTTTAAACTTAACCGTGACACATCAACAAAATTGATATTTTAACTTAACCGTGACACACCAACAAAAATGATATTTTAAACTTAACCGTGACACACCAACAAAATTGATATTTTAAACTTAACCGTGACACACCAACAAAAATGATATTTTAAACTTAACTGCGACACACCAACAAAAATATTATTATAAATTTAACCATGACACACCAACAAAAAGGATATTATAAATTTAACCGCGACACACCAACAAAAATGATATTTTAAACTTAACCGTGGCACACCAACAAAAATGATATTTTAAACTTAACCGTGGCACACCAACAAAAATGATATTTTAAACTTAACCGTGACACACCAACAAAATTGATATTTTAAACTTAACCGCGACCCACCAACAAAAATGAAATTATTATAAATTGAACCGCGAAACACCAACAAAAATGATATTTTAAACTTAACCATGACACACCAACAAAAATGATATTTTAAACTTAACCGTGACACACCAACAAAATTGATATTTTAAACTTAACCGCGACCCACCAACAAAAATGATATTATAAATTTAACCGCGACACACCAACAAAAATGATATTTTAAACTTAACCGTGACACACCAACAAAATTGATATTTTAAACTTAACCGCGACACACCAACAAAAATATTATTATAAATTTAACCACGACACACCAACAAAAATGATATTTTAAACTTAACCGTGACACACCAACAACATTGATATTTTAAACTTAACCGCGACCCACCAACAAAAATGATATTTTAAACTTAACCGTGGCACACCAACAAAAATGATATTTTAAACTTAACCGTGACACACCAACAAAAATGATATTTTAAACTTAACCGTGACACACCAACAAAATTGATATTTTAAACTTAACCGCGACCCACCAACAAAAATGATATTATAAATTTAACCGCGACACACCAACAAAAATGATATTTTAAACTTAACCGTGACACACCAACAAAATTGATATTTTAAACTTAACCGCGACACACCAACAAAAATGATATTATAAATTTAACCACGACACACCAACAAAAATGATATTTTAAACTTAACCGTGACACACCAACAAAATTGATATTTTAAACTTAACCGCGACCCACCAACAAAAACGATATTTTAAACTTAACCGCGACACACCAACAAAAATGATATTTTAAACTTAACCGTGGCACACCAACAAAAATGATATTTTAAACTTAACCGTGACACACCAACAAAAAGGATATAAATTTAACCGTGACACACCAACAAAAATGATATTTTAAACTTAACCGTGACACACCAACAAAAATGATATTATAAATTTAACCGGGGCACACCAACCGAAATGATATTTTAAACTTAACCGTGACACACCAACAAAATTGATATTTTAAACTTAACCGTGACACACCAACAAAAATGATATTTTAAACTTAACCGTGACACACCAACAAAATTGATATTTTAAACTTAACCGTGACACACCAACAAAAATGATATTTTAAACTTAACTGCGACACACCAACAGAAATGATATTTTAAACTTAACCGTGACACACAAACAAAATTGATATTTTAAACTTAACCGTGGCACACCAACAAAAATGATATTTTAAACTTAACCGTGACACACCAACCGAAATGATATTTTAAACTTAACCGTGACACATCAACAAAATTGATATTTTAACTTAACCGTGACACACCAACAAAAATGATATTTTAAACTTAACCGTGACACACCAACAAAATTGATATTTTAAACTTAACCGTGACACACCAACAAAAATGATATTTTAAACTTAACTGCGACACACCAACAAAAATATTATTATAAATTTAACCATGACACACCAACAAAAAGGATATTATAAATTTAACCGCGACACACCAACAAAAATGATATTTTAAACTTAACCGTGGCACACCAACAAAAATGATATTTTAAACTTAACCGTGGCACACCAACAAAAATGATATTTTAAACTTAACCGTGACACACCAACAAAAATGATATTTTAAACTTAACTGCGACACACCAACAAAAATATTATTATAAATTTAACCGCGACACACCAACAAAAATATTATTATAAATTTAACCGTGGCACTCCAACAAAAATGATATTTTAAACTTAACCGCGACACACCAACAAAAATGATATTATAAATTTAACCGTGTCACACCAACAAAAATGATATTTTAAACTTCACCGTGGCACACCAACAAAAATGATATTTTAAACTTTACCGTGACACACCAACAAAAATGATATTTTAAACTTAACCGTGACACACCAACAAAATTGATATTTTAAACTTAACCGCGACCCACCAACAAAAATGATATTATAAATTTAACCGCGACACACCAACAAAAATGATATTTTAAACTTAACCGTGACACACCAACAAAATTGATATTTTAAACTTAACCGCGACACACCAACAAAAATGATATTATAAATTTAACCACGACACACCAACAAAAATGATATTTTAAACTTAACCGTGACACACCAACAAAATTGATATTTTAAACTTAACCGCGACCCACCAACAAAAACGATATTTTAAACTTAACCGCGACACACCAACAAAAATGATATTTTAAACTTAACCGTGGCACACCAACAAAAATGATATTTTAAACTTAACCGTGACACACCAACAAAAAGGATATAAATTTAACCGTGACACACCAACAAAAATGATATTTTAAACTTAACCGTGACACACCAACAAAAATGATATTATAAATTTAACCGTGGCACACCAACCGAAATGATATTTTAAACTTAACCGTGACACACCAACAAAATTGATATTTTAAACTTAACCGTGACACACCAACAAAAATGATATTTTAAACTTAACCGTGACACACCAACAAAATTGATATTTTAAACTTAACCGTGACACACCAACAAAAATGATATTTTAAACCTAACTGCGACACACCAACAGAAATGATATTTTAAACTTAACCGTGACACACCAACAAAATTGATATTTTAAACTTAACCGTGGCACACCAACAAAAATGATATTTTAAACTTAACCGTGACACACCAACCGAAATGATATTTTAAACTTAACCGTGACACATCAACAAAATTGATATTTTAACTTAACCGTGACACACCAACAAAAATGATATTTTAAACTTAACCGTGACACACCAACAAAATTGATATTTTAAACTTAACCGTGACACACCAACAAAAATGATATTTTAAACTTAACTGCGACACACCAACAAAAATATTATTATAAATTTAACCATGACACACCAACAAAAAGGATATTATAAATTTAACCGCGACACACCAACAAAAATGATATTTTAAACTTAACCGTGGCACACCAACAAAAATGATATTTTAAACTTAACCGTGGCACACCAACAAAAATGATATTTTAAACTTAACCGTGACACACCAACAAAAATGATATTTTAAACTTAACTGCGACACACCAACAAAAATATTATTATAAATTTAACCGCGACACACCAACAAAAATATTATTATAAATTTAACCGTGGCACTCCAACAAAAATGATATTTTAAACTTAACCGCGACACACCAACAAAAATGATATTATAAATTTAACCGTGTCACACCAACAAAAATGATATTTTAAACTTCACCGTGGCACACCAACAAAAATGATATTTTAAACTTTACCGTGACACACTACCAGAAATTATATTTTAAACTCAACTATGACCCAGTTACAAAAATGATATTTTAAAATCTCCCCGTGACACACCAACAAAAATGATACAACATTGCGGCAATGGGACAGGGGCTGGAGCTTGGTCGATAGTGAGGGATCTATTATGTTGGCGACTCTTTTTTGGACCTTGCCTAAGAGGGAGAGACTAGTGGATAATACACCAGCCCTGATGTGGCAACAGTAAAGAGTTTAAGAGGGCGTACTATGGGCATAGCTTCTCGTTTGTAGAGATATAGTATAATCTCAGGTGTGAGAATTTTACTAGCACGGTAGAGGGAGCCCACCTTCTTTGCAGCAGCGTTGGCAATGTCTTCTATGTATTTGTTCCAATTCATATTACTTGTGGATGTTAGGCCGAGTAGTTTGAACGTTGAACTCTCAGGTAGGGTATTATTTGCCATGCCAATCGGTGCTTGAAGACGTTTTTTTTGTAGTTAGTGAACGAAAAGGCGCTTTGTCTTAGCGGCATTAAATTTTTAAATTTTGAAGAGGAGATTTGCATTCGAACTGTTCATTGCATTTCAGTTTTAGTTTTAGAATATTTTAGATGAAAAATGGTCATTTGTATCATTATCGGACTATTGTTCTCATATTGAATATATATGCAACATATGACTGTATTTTTATATATATATATGACATATTTGTGTATATCTCTTTATTTTTAATTTTCTTTTCTTTTTGTTTTTGCTGGTGGTGGGGCATCCTACCGAATACCAGACATCCACCCGATATTTCACACACTCCAACCAGTAGATATTTTTAAGATTCTAACCACCCGTTTAAGTGCAATTGTTGTGTCTCTCTTGCACTTGGTTCACCGGGTAATTTTTTAAATTGTTTTTTTATTAGTCCGGTTGCTCCTATAATTACTGGGATTATGTAGATTTTCCTAAGATGCCAGTTGCTTTTCATGTCGTACCTAAGACCTTGGTATTCCGTAATATTTTCCCTTACAGCTGTGTTTAAGCCAGCATCATTAGGGACACTGACTTCAACTAGGGTTACTACTTTCTCCTTTTTGTCCCATATCTCTATGTCAGGTTTAAAAGCTCCGTTTTCTAGATATGTAGCTGTAGGGATTGCATAGTCATAGTGGATGGTGTATGACTTATTTCCAACTGTTCTTTCTGGTATATGCTCCCACTGCTATACTGGATTTTCAACTTTTTACATATAATCGAGTGAAGATATTTGAACACTCCGTTGTGTCGCATTGTATAATAGCCATCCCCCAGCATAACCTTACAACTGGATGTCAGGTGGTTCACACTCTCCACTGCTCTGTGGATATTTTCCCTTTTTTTAAATTTTTATTTTCATTCATTTGCTGGGGACGGGGCATTTTTCCAAATGCCATACGATCACCCGCTATTTACAGACTCCAACCAAGAGCTCTTTTCAGGATTCTGGCTGTTCCCTTGGGTGCAGTTGTTTGGATTTCTCTTGACCTTGGTTCACCAGGTATACTTGCTAAATACTTTTTCAAGTCCTTCTTCATGAGTCCAGTGGCTCCTATGATAACTGGAATGATAGAGATCTCTTTGAGGTTCCAGTTTATCTTTTTTTTTTTTTTTTTCTTTTCATTCATTTGCTGGGGACGGGGCATTCTTCCAAATGCCATACGATCACCCGCTATTTACAGACTCCAACCGAGAGCTCTTTTCAGGATTCTGGCCGTTCCCTTGAGTGCAGTTGTCTGGATTTCTCTTGCACTTGGTTCACCAGGTATACTTGCTAAATACTTTTTCAAGTTCTTCTATGTATGTATTTACATGTGTATTCTTAAGTGTATACATTATTCTATATTCATTTTTAAATCTAGTATATACAGTTTCTTGTCGGAGTTTAAACGCCAAATACGATCTCATCTGTCACATCGATATTTGATTCTGATTAATAATATTTTTCCAGTATGTATTTTTACAATACTAAAATGTATTTTGCTTCAGTTTGTTTGAAAGAAAAATATTCCGGTTATGAAGATTGTTGCGATGGTAATAATCGCAAACTTAATAGGTCTCTCACTATCCAACTAAGCTCCAACCCTTATCCCATCGCCGCAATGTAGCATCCTTGTGTCGATTTTACAAGTACTTCAATGAATTGTGCTCAGATGAATTTGCTGCTCTAGTGCCCTGTCGACGTAAATACCAAACCGACAATTAGCTAAGTCCCATCTATTCACTGTGAAGGTCCACAGACGCCGGAGAGCCTTCTACTTAAATAGCTTCTTTCCTCGTGCTTCCGGCATCTGGAACTCCCTCCCTGTTCCCTGTTTCCCCGACTCTACTGACATGTAGAAATTAGAAACTAATGTAAACAGACATTTCGCTACACAGCTCACAACTTAGGATGACCCCCCCCCAAAAAAAACTTACACCCTAATTCTCAGTAACCCCTTACGTCTACAGTGGCGGCCTGCCTTGTTTGGGGTGAACTATGATAAAAACTAAATTAAACATTTTTTTAAAATGTAAGGGCAACAAATATTTGCTGCTAAAATAGAGGTTATCCCCCTTTACAGTTGTTAGTTATTATTGTCACACTTTGATTTAAAAAACAGAATTGTTGTTGGTCTGTCACACTTGATTTTAAAATATTATTTTTCCTTCGGTCTGTCGTGCTTAATTTTGGAATGGTCTGTCACGTTAGCGTTTAAAATAAATATTTATTTCTTCGTTCCACAAATCAACATCTATTTGTGACGCTTAACATTAAAATCCATTTTTCGTTGGTCTGTCACGCTTTAGTTTGAATTAAAATTTTGTTAGTCTGTCACGCATAGTTTTAAAATAGCAACTTGATAATAGTTGACGCATATTCGCTTTAAGGTCTGTCTGTCGGTCTTACAGCTTTCAGGTTTATATAGCATTTCCGTCGTTAAACGCGCAGGTTAAAAGGACGTATCTTACGAATGGTCGTAACTGTCTGAATTTCTAGATCTGTGTGTTCTATGTATCTACTTCCCACGGAGTAAAATGTGACACAAGGTCGGAAAGTGGGAGTTGAGAAGTCATCACTCAAGAAGAAGAGTACTTTGGACCTTTAAAAATTACCTGGGCAGCCCCGTCGGCATTCCCCGGTAGTAGC
>OY744554.1:7303542-7336042 GCA_963556195.1 Sepiola atlantica | reverse complement strand
TATATATATATATATATATATATATATATATATATATATATATATATATATATATATAAATATGAGAATAAAATGTACGATATATTATAAAATGAAATGCCGTGAAAGACAAGATGTGCGAAAAAGACAAACGGAAAAACCAAAATTAAATGCAGGAGTGTAATCATCAAAACAGAAAAAGTTTTTACCAGTTTCGTTCGGATCAACGAACGTCATTAGAAAAAGTGAAAATTTTAAATTTATTCGATAACGGTAAAAACATAGGCAAAAGAAGAACGCACAAAGTGACTTCTATTGGCACGCGTTTAACTATTTAAAAGAAGAAAAATAATACAACGCGCGTGCGGAAAGACGTTAAAATTCGTAAAAGTAGAGGATAAGGAAAAATAAGAAGGAAAAGAAATGGAAAATATAGATGAAATGTAGTAAAAAAGAAAAGTTACTTACACCCGGATCGCAGTGGCGTGATATATTGCATTGTGTGAGTATGGTTTTTATCAGATGTTTGCTTTAAGAATAATATCCGAGTCTTAGGTTTATGTTAGATGGTGATGAGGGAAGTGTTATATTGCTTTTGATGCATTTGCGACGTAGGAGAGAGAATTTGGTAATGAAGAGTGTGCAGTTTTTAAAATCAAACTTGTGGATGAAAGCGTGTGTGTGTATGACTAGTGCGTCAGGACCTCAAACACAACAATTCCACTAATTAAAAATCAGGATTCACTTCAATTTTCTTGTATTTTCATATTTCGGCGAATACCTGTACTTCTTCGTTGTTCTTCTGACAAACAAAACCCTTTCATTTTTTTTTTATTTTCACCTTTATTTTATTTTCTTCTTACGCGCGTTTCACAGCAAGGTCCAGGTAAAATATGATCATCAGAGCAACAATAACTAAGAAAATAAATAAATAAATGGGTTAAGTTTGTCGGATTAATTAATTAAGAAATGCAGGAATTTGCCAAAATATGAAATAAAAGAAAATGAAGTGAATATGAAAATTATGATTTTAGATTGATTTTTCAAGCGGTCATTGAAATATCTATGCTCTGAAATTTTTATACAACTTTATCGACCTTGCAATTAGAAATATTTCGGAAATTATAAGGAGTATTGATTTACTCCTCTCCAGGAGTTAGGCACAAGGCCAGTTTGTATCTTACTCCCACAAGTAAGATGTGACCCAAGGTCGGGTCGGGAAAGTGGGGTTTAAAAATTGATTGGGCAGCCCGTCGGCATTCCCCGGTAAGGGTGCCTCAGACAGTAAGCAATAAACTTACTCCTCCCCAAAGAGGGGAGGCGAAGGCTGGGAGGGTGGAGCTCCTAGAACTGCACAGGACAGACCCATAGACCGGCGTAAATCAAGCCCTGAAGGCCAAGACAATACCAATCTATGGGGTGCAGTATCCATCGGAACAGATACTACACTTTGATCTTAGCCAAAAGGCCAAGAACCTAAATATATTACTATATTTTATAAGAACTTACAAATACATATACATATATAAGGGGAGTTTGAATTACCTACTAGACACTATCCTCGAGTGTATTCTGTCTCTCTGTACAACGGTTTGTCAGGACAACCTGACATAAGGATACTTTCCGCTACATGTAAACCCTGACCAAATATTCAAAATGACATAGTATTTGAAGCACAAATAAGATCCCCTAGTCCACCTTCTCTTAGAGATGTTACCTAAAGTAACAAAACTTAGCTGGATACTCCACCAGACCAGATGAATTCTTGTTCTGGAATCCGGTAAGACCAAGAGGCCCCTAAGAAAAATATACTATAACATTGTAAACTGGTCAATTGGGGAGAAGAAAATGAATGTTTTTAACGTGTTTACTAACTCAACGTTTGACAGATAAAGGAACACTTTAAAAAGAACTTTAATGGAACGCTCGAATATCTATGTGTCTGATATAGAGATCAAGTGTTAGCTCCAGGAAGGGGCCCCTTGATTTCTGAAGAACTTCGACTGAAGTAAAATGAAACAAATATAATCTATTATAAAATTGCAAATAATATTCCATCATCAGAGTTAACCAGTATTGTGTCATTTAAAAAAAAAATAAATAAACAAGTATTTTCAATTTTATAATACTGACCCACCAATGCTTTGAAATGAACGACCCATTTTTTTTAAAACTTCGAGCGTGCCAATGCTTTCTTTGTTCTACAACCAGAATTTAGATTCATTACCGCCAACGAAGCCTGTGTAAAAGTTATTCGACCTTAGGCCAGAAAACTATTTCAAATACGTGGCGGGGTTGGGACCCTAATCCTCATCAAATTAGGCCCCTTCTGCTTGCACACACTTAGCCCACCGATCCATCCACCGCCGGAAACACCTCTGGAAGTCTTCTTTTGGAATGGTGTTCATCTCCGCCGTCGTGTTCCGCAGTATCTATTTCTTTCGCAACATCTCAACAACAGTATGGGGCCTGCCAGAACGCTGGTCACTCTCCGCTGGTGTGTGGCTATTTTTGAATCGGTTGAACCACTCATTAATTTGTGTTACACCCATCGCATCTTCTCCGACGCATCTAACGCAACAGAGCAGATAAAGACCATTCCACTAGAAGACTGCCAGAGGTGTTTCCGGCAGTGGATGGATCGGTGGGCTAAGTGTGTGAAAGCACAAGGGGCATACTTTGAAGGGGATTAGGGTCCCAACCTCGTCACGTATTTGAAATATTGTTTCTGATCTAAGATCGGATACATTTTAGACAGGCCTCGTAGATTATAAGTGTTAGCCCCAGGATAAGGTCCCTTGATATAGGTTTGATCCTAATATAATAATCAGTGGAGACAATAACTGTTCAGCCGGTCGCACGATTCGAACCCCGGGCCCGTGTCCCCTCTAACTCATTCTCTAACCAAATAGCCCACTTCAGCAGCTATGCAACAGGCCGAGTAATAAATATTCTTTCTACATAAAAAGTGAAGACGTTTTTCCGCTGTACCTTCGGCGAGCGTTAGAAAATAACCACATGTCTCATAGGCTATTAAACTCACCACTCTATTCAGCTTATTCACTCGAGCGTGTTTGAAGAAATTTATGATTATTTTCTCCATCCAACAATAAATACTACATTTAGACCACCATCACAGACTCTCCCTAAAACATACTCCATAGAGATGGTAGCAATATTTTTTCACTATAATATGTTAAGACTAACACTCTCCCCTTCATCACCGGGAATTAATTACCAACGAATACTTTAGAAAAACGTAACCATTATTATTTTCTATTCATTTAAGGGTTAGGGTTAGGGTTAGGGTAATATTAGGGTTGGGTTGGTGTTGGTGTTGGTGTTGGTGTTGGTGTTGCGGTTAGGGTTAGGGTTAAGATTAGGGTTGGGGTTGAAATTAGGGTTGGGATTAGGAGAGGGGTTTGAGGTTTGGGTTGAGGTTTAGGTTAGGGTTGGGGTTAGGGTTAGGGTTAGGGTTAGGGTTAGGGTTAGGGTTAGGGTTAGGGTTAGGGTTAGGGTTGATTAATGGCGATCGCTCGGGAGGGGGTATAAGGTTAGAATTAGGGTTAGGGTTAGGGTTAAGGTTAGGGTTGATTAGTGACGATCGCTCGGGAGGGGGTATCACTCTTTATGAAGTATGCGTTGATAAGAACTCAAGTTGACATGAACGTAGCCATTTCGCATTAGATTGAAGGGAGCCACGACAAGAATAAGGTTGGGAAAGCTAACGGAACACCAGAAACAGAGAAATATTTATGTAGGTATGATAAAAAAGAATTGCTTATGTTAAGGTGTTGAAAATGAAAGAAAAAAACAACAAAGGTGAATAAAAAAAAATGTCTGTTTTCTTATAAAAAAGTGGGAATAAAATCCGTTCAAGGTAAATCATTGGATAATTAATCAAACGAAATATAAATTGTATATATAACAAAAAAATGAAAACCCAAAACAAAAGTTAAACCTTGATACAACCTGGGGGAAAAGACGTAATAAAACAAACATATTAAAAAAGTCTGTAAAAATGTTTCAAATAAACGCAAACCCAATGACATTAGCACATTTGCTAACTAAAAAAAAGCATGTCAAATGAATCACGATTTCGTGAAATATCTGGGTGCACGTTTCGCTTAGTTATAGTAGAACTCGGTGAGCGGATATTCGCGCCAGCGTCGAACTACGTGGTGATTGGAAAGTAACAACATCCTATTATTAATGGTTCGTGATTGCTTACTGGAATACTTGCGTATTATTTTGATTTTTCGGATGTTATTCTCACAACGTTGCGGCCGACGTAGGCTCCGACCTTCTTCAAGTGTAGCTTGTCGAACTCGGGAATCTTTATGTCGAACTCGGGAATCTGTAGAGAATTTGGAACGAAACACTCTATTTAATCCACGGGGTTGCTTGTTCTCGTTCCGTCAGTCATGACCGGGTAGAAGTCTTAAGTAATCACACACACACACACACACACACACATATATATATATATATATATATATATATATATATATATATATATATATATATTATATATATATATATATATATATATATATATATATATATATATATATATATATATATATATACTTGGGTAAGGGGAATGAATTACCTACTAGGAGCCACTGGACTTATGAAGAAGAACTTGGAAAGGTATTTGGCAAGTATACCTGGTGAACCAAGTGCAAGAGAAATCCAAACAACTGAACTCAAGGGAACGACCAGAATCCTGAAAAGAGCTCTCGGTTGGAGTCTGTAAATATCGGGTGATCTTATAGCATTTGGAAGAATGCCACTTCGCCAGCAAATAAAAGAAAATGAAACTAAAAATTAAAAAAGAGTGATATATACATATATATATATATATTTGGGTTAGGGAGTTTGAATTACCTACTAGACAAAATCCTCGAGTGTCTTTGGTCTCTCTGTACAAGGGTTTGTCAGGACAACCTGACATGAAGATAGTTCCCGCTACAAGTAAACCTGACTAAATATTCAAATTTACATAGTATTTGAAGCCCAAAACCATTCCCTTCGACACGGCTATACACGTGACTGACGTCACTTGAAAAAGTTTTAAAAGTCCATCAGTTCTGTTGACGAAATATCTTCAGCATTAATTGCAATGGCAGATCGTGTTCAGAGAAAGAAAGTGTCGTTTGCCAGAAGCTGAAAGGTTTCTTGACAAACTTAATATATATATATAGATAGACACACAGAAAGCCCCACAGCTGGGGAGTTTGAATTACCTACTGGGGAGAGTTTGAATTACCTACTAGACACTATCCTCGAGTGTCTTCGGTCTCTCTGGACAAGGGTTTGTCAGGACAACCTGACATGAGGATACTTCACCCTACAAGTAAACCCTGACCAAATATTCAAAATTACATAGTATTCGAAGCACAAATAAGATCCCCTCATACGAAGAATAGTGCATCTTCTCCTAGTGATGTTACCTCAAGTAACACCACATAGCTGGATACTCCACCAGACTAGATGAATTCTTGTCCTGGAATCCGGTCAGACCAACAGACAAAAAGAAAGATATACTATGACATACTTTACTGGTCAGTTGGGGAGAGAATACATTTATTATTCTTAACTTTTTTACTAACTCAATGCTTGAGAAATAAAGGAGAATTTTAATAGAATATTCGGGTATCTATGTATCTCATATAGAGATCATGTGTTAGCCCCAGGAAGGGGCCCCTCGATTTCTGAGAACTTCGATTGAAGTAAAATTAAACATTCTGAGAGTTTGAATTACCTACTGGGGAGAGTTTGAATTACCTACTGGGGAGAGTTTGAATTACCTACTAGACACAATCCTCGCGTGTCTTCGGTCTCTCTGTGCAAGGGTTTGTCAGGACAACCTGACATTAAGATACTTCCCCCTACAAGTTTACCCTGACAAAATAATTCAAATTCGAAGGCCAAATAAGATCCCCTCAACACGGCTATACACTGGCTCATACGAGGAATGGTGCACCTTTTCCAAGTAATGTTACCTCAAGTAACAGCACGTAGTTGGATACTCCACCAGACTAGAATAATTCTTGTCCTGGAATACGGTAAGACCAAGAGACCACAAGAAAGATATACTATAAAAAAAACTTAGCTGGTCAATCGGGGACAGGAAAATTAATATTAGTAACTTATTTACAAATTCAATGTCTTAATATTTCATGTATTTTTATGTATTTATTTATATTGCAGCGTTCGTTGTTTTTTGTTTTTTTTGCTTACTACTATTTCGATTGTTCCACTTCCTAAGTGATTAAAATGCAAAACAGTACATTATTAGTCGCCGCTCTTAACTTTATGGGACGGATTGTTCGTTAATTTATAGATTTTTATTTATTTTATACGTACATAAATCTAATCCATGGGCACGTGTTTTTGGCTCACAGCCAGAATCAGCATGACTAACTTAGACAAGGATCGGACCTTCGATATTGATGTATATAGTCCAGCGTCTTTACCATTGGACCAAGACGCCCTGTCTTGAAACATGTACGATTTTCATCACCTAAATATTTAATGTATTTTTATGTAATTATTTTTATTGGTGATTGCAGCGTTCGTTGCTCTTTTGCTTACAACTGCTTCGCTTGTCTCACAACGAACGCTACAATCACAAATACAAATAATTACATAAGAATACAATATATATATATATATATATATATATATATATATATATATATATATATATATATATATATATACATATATATATATTCCATGAAAAATGCCAGTATACTGAAATCATATGCCCTTAATAGGGTTAAGATGAAAATCAATATACACTAAATGTACAAAAGCAAGGAAATTCCCAAATGTTTACACTTTTATTGTCATTAAGGGTATGCGAGCACAACAGGGCTATGCATTTTACTGGTAGGAATTTTTCTTCAGCGCACCTCACACACTTCATCCACTCATGCATAGAGATTTATACTGTAGTGATGTGATAATGAAATGGTTTGGTTGATGTGCGGTAATACCCTTAATTAATGACAATAAAAGTGTAAAAATTGTGGAATTTCCTTGCTTTTGTACATTTAATGTATATGAATTTTCATCTTAACCCTATTAAGGGCATATGATTTCAGTATACTGGCATTTTTCATGGAATGTCACTACTTTTGTAAAGGCTATGCCTCAATACAATTCCTTCTCATAAGGTTTTTCGGAATTTTCTGGAAAACTAAGGTATACGGTAAACTGAAATAAAAATGCTATCAACTAGACCCTAGAACCTCTATCTCTGCCAAAAATCAGCTGAATCCATCAAATAGTTGATGAGATACAGGGGGACACATACGTACGTACGTACGTACGTACGTACACACAGACAATTCTTGAAGTCTATTAAGGGAGAAGAGCGCTCTCGCTTCTCCCTTGATATATATATATATATATATTTATATATACACATTTACACACACAGACATATATATATCTATATATATACACACGTATACACACACAGACATATATATATATATATATATATATATATATATATATATATATATATATATATACATATATATATATATATATAATTTTGACGCCTTATCTTTTCCTTCACACTTTGTATTCTATTATTCAAATGTGAAGAAATTTATCATTGGAAGCCGAAAGACATTTATATATGTAGATAAATATTTTGTAGATAACAGAAAACGTCACATTTCAAAATGGCGGATAATATTCTCTGTAAAAAATGACATTGAATTAAAAAAAAACAGATATACTTACCATGAAATGACATTCAATTATTTACAATATAAATAATTCAACTCATGTATGTAAGTATATTTGGAAAATGATACAGGCAAAGAAGACAGTACCATGCAAGAAATATGATCTATCTATCTATCTATCTATCTATCTATCTATCTATCTATCTATCTATCTATCTATCTATCTATCTATCTATCTATCTACTGAAGTCTGTTTAATTCTATCTATCTATCTATCTATCTATCTATCTACTGAAGTATGTTTATATCTATCTATCTATCTATCTATCTATCTATCTCTCTCTCTCTTTCTCTCTCTCTCTCTCTCTCTCTCTCTCTCTATATATATATATATATATATATATATATATATATATATATATATAAATTCCCGAAACAGTTTTTCATGGTAAACAACTGATGATCCCATAAATAATGTTAGAAGTAAACTAATATAATAACTGTAAAAGTTAGATTGACTTACATGAGTGATTTTCCACTGAACGACTTGGGACTTACGGTTTTTTTCTTGTTTTTTTTTCCTTATATAGTTTTAATGGTTGAGATACTTCCGAGACTATATATATATATGTATATAAAAAATAAAATAAAGTAACACGGAATCACATAATCACCGGTGCAATAATTTATTTCGACCCTACAGCCTTTTCAAGAATCCAAGCGAGGCGATTACATTTTTTTTCAAAAATATAATTGCCTCGTTTGGATGCTTGAAAATGCCGTAGTGTCTAAATAAATTATCTATCTATCTATCTATCTATCTATCTATCTATCTATCTATCTATCTATCTATCTATCTATCTATCTATCTATCTATCTATCTATCTATCTATCTATCTATCTCTTTCTCTGCCTCTCTCTCTCTCTCTCTCTCTCCATATATATATATATATATATTGTTAGAATGAAGACAATTCGAGAAGGAAATCTGAGTATGAGAGCTCAATGTAATAAACAGAGCAAAAATACAATAAGTTACACGGAATCACATAATCACCGGTGCGATAGTTTATTTCGACCCTCCGGCTTTTTCAAGCAGATAAAGGAGGAGATTACATGTTTGAAAATGAAAAAAAATCAAACATGTAATCTCGTTTTGAGTGCCTAAAAAGGCTGGCCGGGAGGTCGAAATAAATTATTGCACCGGTGATTATGTGATTCCATGTTACTTTACTTTATTATAAATATATATATATATATATATATATATATATATATATACATGTTTGGTTAAACAGGAGTGCCAACTTCTGCTTAGTTGTACGAAGACTAGGAAAAACGGATCAAAAGCTGAATAAGCAGAAGTTGGCACTCCTGTTTAATCAAACATGTATAAGTGAGAGAATGCTGCCCAATTATATATATATATATATATATATATATATATATATATATATATATATATATATATATTAAATAACTTTGTGTTTTTGTGTCCGCCTGATCTTTGTGTCTTATGTTCACCCAAACCGCTGGACAGAATTTCTTGAAAATTAGCATGTGGACTACTGACTGCGCAGTGAAGGTCATAGGCTATATAAAAATACACCACTCCAACGCTGGGGGTCCCCCCCCCCACTGAAAACTGTTTTTGCTTTGATTCAAATGAAATTGAAACCATAGGTCAATGACTAAAAATGATGTCTATTCCCATCATTTCAGCAAATTTTTATAATATTGATGGTCCCCGGGGGCACAACCCCTCCACTAAAAACTGTTTTCCCTTTGATTCAAATGAAATTATATATATATATATATATATATTATCATCCTGAAGAAGTCTTACAAATAAAGACGAACTTTGATGAATATATAAAAAAACAAAAAAAAACATCCTCTTTGGTTTTTCCTATTTCATTTCGCATGTATGTATATATATATATATATATATATATATATATATATATATATATATATATATATATATATATATATATATATGATTTACCTCCCCAGGAGGTAAGGCACAAGGCCAGTTTTATCTTACTCCCATAAAGTCAGATGTGACCCAAGGTCGAGTCGGGAAAGTGGGACTTGAAAAACCAGCGCCCGAGAAAGTGAGCACTCTGGCCATTAAAAATTGCCTGGGCAGCCACGTCGGCATTTCCCGGTAGGGGCGCCTCATGAAGTAAGCAATAAACTTACTCCTCCCAAAAGAGGGGAGGCAAATCCTGGGAGGGTGGACCTCCTAGAACTGCACAGGACAGCCCGTAGACCGGCGTAAACCAAGCCCCGAAGGCCGAGACAATACCAGTCTATGGGGTGCAGTATCCATCGGAACAGATACTACACTTTGATCTTAGCCAAAAGGCCAAGCTAGTAGTATTTTATTTACTCCGCTACAGGAGTTAGGCACAAGGCCAGTTTTATCTTACTCCAACAAGTAAGATGTGACCCAAGCTTGGGTCGGGAAAGTGGGGTTTGAAAGCCAGCGCCCGAGAAGGTGAGCACTCTGGCCTTTAAAAATAGCCTGAGCAGCCCTGTCGGCATTCCCCGGTAGGGGCGACTCAGGCAGTAAGCAATAAACTTACTCCTCCCCAAAGAGGGGAGGCAAAGCCTGGGAGGGTGGACCTCCTAGAACTGCACAGGACAGACCCATAGACCGGCGTAAACCAAGCCCCGAAGGCCAAGACAATACCAGTCTATGGGGTGCAGTATCCATCGGAACAGATACTACACTTTGATCTTAGCTAAAAGGCCAAGTATGCATGAGTAAGTGTATAACGCGAATAATACTGTGGATCTTTGTACGGCTTTTAGTCTATAAAGGTTTTTAATCGACCCTGACCAAGATATAATCGGGAATTTATCGATCTCAGGCCTCTACGACCGGCCCAATCGGGCATCAGATCGATTGATGAAGAGATTAACCGGTTGTTTATCAGATTCCGTCATCACTATTTGTTTGGTTGTTTGCTTTTTGTTCGTTTGTTCGTTCATTCGTTTTTTTGTTTGTTTTTTATATTCATGCATTTTTATTTACAAAAAGTAAAAGTTATTTAGAGTTCGGGAAAAACAAACACTAAGATGCGGCTATTCAACGTTCACTCTTGGCCTTTTGGCTAAGATCAAAGTGTAGTATCTGTTCCGATGGATACTGCACCCCATAGACTTGTATTGTCTTGGCCTTCGGGGCTTGATTTACGCCGGTCTATGGGTCTGTCCTGTGCAGTTCTATGAGGTCCACCCTCCCAGGCTTTGCCTCCCCTCTTTGGGGAGGAGTAAGTTTATTGCTTACTGCCTGAGACGCCCAGGCAATTTTTAAACCCCACTTTCCCGACCCGACCTTGGGTCACATCTTACTTGTGGGAGTAAGATAAAAACTGGCCTTGTGCCTAACTCCTGGAGAGGAGTAAATCAATATTCAACGTTCGAGTGTTTAGCGGTGAAATTATTTTTTTCATGGAAATCGCTCCAGACAATGAATGAAGCCACTTGATGTAAATAGTTAAAAAAATACTACTTCAAGGTCAAAAATATCAAACAATAAGTGCTAGATGGATATATACCGACCTAGTAAACAGCAATTCTTCCCCCTTTGTCAGAAACATCCACATTGAATGTGAAGACTGAAGGACAAAATAAGTGAAGCGAAATTTACGAGGCTGCCGAAAGTCAACCCAAGTTAGTCACTTTCTACTCTCCAAAATGATGTTTCAAACTTGAACGTGACTGACCAACGGACGGTGGTAGCCTTTTATTCGGAAGGGGCCAGTGTAGTACAGTTTTGTAAGTATTTACCCCTATTTTCAAGAAACAATTAGAAAACTCATTTTTTAGTTTTTGTTCACTTCGAAATTATTCCACACTCACCCTATTCTCTACATTTGCCTCCAACCGACTGCTGACGATTTGCAGCCGCTCAGCATATTTCTATGTGTTCTTTATTATTTTATATTTCATGTTGTTGTTGTTGTTGTTTAATTTAACCCTGTTTTTAAAAAAAAAAACGATTGAAAAATTCATATTTTTATTTTTTTTACACTTCGGAATTCTTCCGTATCCACCCTATTCCCTAAATCTGCCCCCAAACGACTACTGTCTGTTGGCAGACCTTAAAAATGCCCCGGGGAACGAGATTTGACATTAATGAAGGCAGTGAAATCTGCGAAAAAAAAATCATCGCTTCTTCATCTGATCCCCCATCCGCGTTTAAAGTTACTTAATTTGTTTCTAGGCCCTGACTCCCCAAAGCAACGACCATTTTGAATAACTCTTAAACTTTCGTTTCAATGATTTCAAGTAGTAAATAGAAATGTATTTAAGAACACATTGTGTATATATTTATATACTTACCAACTGTAGTCCCGGCGTTGCTTGACATTCATTCATTAAAAAAAAGTGTTTTGTTGATAAGTCTATGTTTTTTTTTTGGGGGGGGGGTATCATCAATAATGACTCTGCAAATAAAAGACACGAATTAATTGTTGCCAGTCCGTCGGATCCTTCTTCCTAGTTTAGAGTTACTCAATTTGTGTCCAGGCCCTGAATCCCCGAAGCAACGAACATTCTGAATAACTGTGAATTCGTTTCAATGATATCAAGTAGTGAATAAACATTAATTTGAGGACACACCGTGTGTATTTTTATATACTCACTAGATGTACGCTCAGGCGTTGCTCGACATAGTATTAGTACCAGTGGTCATATTTTCTTTTTTTATAATCGACTATTCTAATCTTGCGTTTTAATGACAGTTGTATTACCTTTGACTGTTAATAAAGAGAGAGAGAGAGAGAGAGACTGGCGCAAGCGAGAGTGATAGACAGCGTATAAAAAACAACGAAGTGTCAAAAGACAAACAGTGAGAAAGGTTGATAGTGATAGAGAAGAAACGTTGTAAGAGACGGTTCACTCGGTGAGTTAATTACAAATTACAGCTAATTAAAACAAAAAAAGACGGAAGGAGCGAAGGGACGCTTATCGATGACGATTTCCTCGAAATAGCCGTCACCCTGTGTACATATTTAGGACTATGCAGCGCACAGAGTTGCCGCTGTAGAAATCACGATTGAGTAGAGAGAGACTAGCAACATATCTCAGGTGAGGAAGGGGCTGTAAGGACCAGAAACGATCACCAATACTATATTTTGGAGTCACAAATTTGGCAGCAGTAATCGATCCACTTTTTTACTTTTATATAGCTAGACGATTGCATCAGGGGTGAGGCACTTTCTGGAGCGGTAAAATGATAACTCTGGTGCTATCAAATCAGATTGTTTGAAGATATCCACTTCCAAAATGCACCAAACATTGATGTTTTATTGTTTTTTTTTATTTTGCAAAACTCAATCATGTTCTACAAAAAACCAAAACCAAAAACACCAATTCCCCTCCCTCCCCTACCCTTTCCTTCACTCTAACAAACAAAATGAATAAATACTTGAACATATAAAGAACTTGAAGCATAAATCTTTTGCCAAAATGACCGGATTCTTCATTTAATAACTCGAAAAGGGTTGATATGCCGTAAAACAAAACAACCAAACCAAAAACTATAAATAAATATTTGAAGATATAAAGAACTTGAAGCATAAATCTTTTGCCAAAATGACCGGATTCTTCATTTAATAACTCGAAAAGGGTTGATATGCCGTAAAACAAAACAACCAAACCAAAAACTATAAATAAATATTTGAAGATATAAAGAACTTGAAGCATAAAACTTTTGCCAAAATGACCGGATTCGGCATTAAATAACCCGAAAAGGGTTGATATGCCGTAAAACAAAACAACCAAACCAAAAACTATAAATAAATATTTGAAGATATAAAGAACTTGAAGCATAAAACTTTTGCCAAAATGATCGTATTCTTCATTTAATAACTCGAAAATATTTGATTTGACGTAAAACAAAACAACAAAACCAAAAACCATAAATAAACACTTGAACATATAAAGAACATGAAGCATAAAACTTTTTACCATACTACAACTAACGTTTTAGCACTAAATAACCAATAAGTGGTTGATATGCCGTAAAACAAACCAAACCAAACCAAATCGATAACTTCAGTGTGACAGATTAATGGACGTGTTATTTGGAACTTAAATGTGACAGAGAAACCGATGGACAAATGTGTTAGCGTTAAAAATTGTATTTGAAGGTTTAGCTAAATTTTACAATGAACCGCTAGATCAGCAGAGGCCATCATTTTCACAGAAAAAGCAATTTGGAAATGTTTGACAATCAGAGATTCGACGTCTAGACATCGTCCTCAAACAAACACAAAAAAAACTCACCCACCTAACGGTTTGTTATAGTTCTAAATCATCCAGCTTTTAGAGAGAAAAATATATATATAAATAAAAGAAATATTATTCCTAACCCCGTCTGATCTTTCCTTTTTTTTTCATCTCTTCGGTCCAGCTTCGCCTATCTACATCTGACGTATCGCTTCACAATCACAGAAATAAATAAATACATAAATATAGAATATATAAAATATGGACTCCACACGCTATAATGTAGATTGAGCGCCGACAATTTTTTCTATACACAGCGTTCTTAACGGCGTCGTCTGACGGGTTATAGACATCGCTGCTTTCTTGTAAATCAGCGAACCGGGAGACTGCAAAGCGCCCGATGGTCTGCTTGCTATTCCCTTTGCAAACGACAAGTCGCTTATATAGGATGCGACTTGTGTCGACATTCTAGCGCCCTCATCAATAACAGAATCGGTGAAGTACTCTGAATATATGTAGCAGCGTCAGCTAGAGACCGGAAGTGATCAACATACGCCAGTCTTCCAGAGAGATTTATATTCCGACTGGTCGACGTAGAGACGAGTAGAACGATCGGCCCGCTACACAGAGGCTTCCTCAACCACCTGGATCTATCAATGACGTGAAACACCGGGTACCGCTGTGAATTGACTTGGCTCTACGAGCGGCTTTATATTGCTATTATTCGAGGTAACGCGTTGAGACTGCTCTCGGCCTGCCTAGGCAGGGGGGGATATCCAATTAAACTTTACGCAATGACCCGTGGCGCAGTGGATATAGTACTAAGTAAAATTAAGTTCTCAGTGACAGTCATCAGAAGGTTGAAGGTTCAATCCTCAGTGCGGGCGATATGAATAATTGCTAATTACTGAAGACTTCTTCCCATTCATGGCAGACGGAACGAGAGCATGCTACCCCCCCCCCCCCCCCGTGGATTTAATAACGGGTTCCGTTCGAAATCCCGTCCAGATTCCCGAGTTCGACAGAAAGATTCCCGAGTTCGACAAAGTACACCTGAAGAAGGTCGGAGGTTACATCGGCCGAAACGTTGTGATAAAAAAAACAAGATGAGAACAGTAGTCCGAATATACCAAATTCTACAAACTTTACAATGTTCCAAATAAAGTTTTTTTTTAAATTTGGTGGTTAAAAAAAATTCTATGAACTTTTAAATTAATATCTAATATAATATTTTCACAAATGTTCAATTATTTATTCGAATAAAATTCTTTTTTAACCCTATTTATTATGAATATAAAAAAGACGCCACATCTCACGTGTCGCTTCACAATCGCAGAAATAATCCGACTCTCTCTCTCTCTCCCTTCCGAGCACGCTAACCAATAGGGGGGAAGATGGGGCTGGTTGCTTTTAATTCGTCTAAAACCAAGTTTCTCTCCTTTCACCACCACCGATCGGATAATCACTTTGCCCAAATTAAAATGAACGTCTCTCTCCTTAAAGAGGCCTCTTGCTTTGACAAGCTTCTAGGACTGACCTTCACTCCAGACCTGAAATAGAAGACGTACATCAAAGCGTTTGTTAAGGCAGTTGGAAAAAAATGGTTGGATCATTCCACCACTCCGGAATGTACCTCACTCTTGACTCAGTCCCCTACCTGATTACTAGAAACACTAATACTATCATTAAGCCCTACTACAATGTCTTCAAACAAAAGCCCTACTACACTGTCTTCAGACAAAAGTCATACTACACTGTCTTCAGACAAAAGCCCTACTACCATGTCTTCAGACAAAAGCCTTACTACAATGTCTTCAGACAAAAGCCCTACTACACTGTCTTCAGACAAAAGCCCTACTACACTGTCCTCAGACAAAAGCCCTACTACACTGTCTTCAGACAAAAGCCCAACTACACTATCTTCAGACAAAAGCCCAACTACACTGTCTTCAGACAAAAGCCTTACTACAATGTATTCAGACAAAAGCCCTACTACACTGTCTTCAGACAAAAGCCCTACTACACTGTCTTACGACAAAAGCCGTACTACACTCTTCAGACAAAAGCCCTACTACACTGTCTTCAGACAAAAGCCCTACTACACTGTCTTACGACAAAAGCCGTACTACACTCTTCAGACAAAAGCCCTACTACACTGTCTTCAGACAAAAGCCCTACTACACTGTTTTCAGACAAAAGCCCTACTACAATGTCTTCAGACAAAAGCCCAACTATAATGTCTTGAAGAAACGGAAAATTCGATTGGGCTTTTCGTCAACACAGGCAAAACCGAGCACATTCTTCTGGACCAAAATAGAAATATCTCTTCTCTAAATGGGACTTGTCTAAAACATGTCGACGAGTTTACCTATCTTGGTAGTAAAGTGGCCAAGAAAAATTCCACAGATGTGTGAACTGAAGGTGCGAATCAGCAAGGCCTGTGCAGGAGTGGCAAAGATAAAACTGATCTGGAAGTCAAGTCGTACTAAAAAGATGAAACGTGACTTCTTTGAAGCCATTGTTGCATCGGTACTCGTCTTGGCCTTTTGGCTAAGATCAAAGTGTAGTATCTGTTCCGATGGATACTGCACCCCATAAACTGGTATTGTCTTGGCCTTCGGGGCTTGATTTACACCGGTCTATGGGTATGTCCTGTGCAGTTCTAGGAGGTCCACCCTCGCAGGCTACGCCTCCCCTCTTTGGGGAGGAGTAAGTTTATTGCTTACTGTCTGAGGCGCCCCTACCGGGGAATGCCGACGGGGCTGCCCAGGCAATTTTTAAACCCCACTTTCCCGACCCTACCTTGGGTCACATCTTACTTGTGGGGGTAAGATAAAAACTGGCCTTGTGCCTAACTCCTGGAGAGGAGTAAATCAATACTCGTATATGGAAGTAACACTTGGAATTTCACCAAAATATTGGAGAATACAATTGATGGTGGATATACCAGAATGCTAAGAGCTGCTCTTATCATCTCTTGGAGACAGCCCCCACCCCCCAGAGAGAGAGCAATTCTATGGGCACCTCCCTATGATCTCAGCTCTGATCAGAGAGAAAGAATAACCAAATGTGCTGGAGGGTTAAGGATTAAATCATCAGCGATGTTCGTCTGTGGATGCCAAAACAGGGATGTGACTCAGTTGAGGGGGGCGCACAGGAGCTACGTCAAACAACTAACAGAAGACTCACAATGCACCTATGAAGACCTACCAGGTGTGATGGAAGATAGAGCGAGATGGCGTGAGATAGTCAGGAAGATCCGTGACACCACCACAACTAGATGATAATAATGATAATGAATACTTATTGTTAAACTTTCACAAAAATCCTAGGCATCTGAATTTTCATGAAGGACTATCACTTTCTTTTTCCTGTTTTGCATGAGATTAAATAAAACTAAATATAGCCCATATCCTCATCTCTTACGCCCAGCAGCTGTGTTCCAAAACGCATAATGATCGGTTAGTTAGCTTAGGAGTGAATCGTATAATAAAATGCCATGAAAAGAACACCCTGCCTGAGAGTTCAACATTCAAACATCTCGGCCTAACTTTCACAGGTAACATGAATTTGAACAAATGCACCGAAGACATTGCCAAGGCTGCTGCAAAGAAGGTGGGCTCCCTCTACCGTGCTAGTAAACTTCTCACACCTGACATTATCCTGTATCTCTTCAAAGCCACCATCCATGTATGGAGTATTGTTGTCATATCTGGGCTGGTGCTTCATCCACTATTCTCTCTCTCTTAGACAAAATCTAAAAAAGACTATAATTAATAGGTCCCTCACTATCCACCAAGCTCCAGCCCCTGTCCCATCGCCGCAATGTTGCATCCTTGTGCTTGTTTTACAAATACTTCAATGGATTGTGCTCCGATGAACTGGCTGCTCTGGTGCCCCCTCGACGTAAATACATTAGACCAACTCGACAATCAGTGTAATCTCATCCATTCACTGTGGAGGTCCCCAGATGCCGGAGAACCTTCTACTCAAATAGCTTTTTTCATCATGCTACCAGCTTTGCAATCCCTTCCTGCTCCCTTTTTCCCCCGACTGTACCGACATGCAGAAATTGAAAACTAATGTGAACAAGTATCTCACTGCGCAACTCCCAATTTAGGTTGACCCCCAAAACTTTCACCCTAATTCTAAGTTGCCCCTTACGTCTACAGCGGCAACTTGCCTTGTTTGGGTGAACTATAATTTAAAAAAAAAATGTAATAGTTAGTTTATGAGTGAATCATATAATAAAAATATCTTAACATATGCACATTATTTACTATGTGTAAATAAAATATGTGTTTAGTGTATAATATAATATATCTTTAGTGTGCGTTTTATTTTTTACCGCTTATTTACTAAAATTAAAAAAAAGAAATTCTTTAAATTGTGATATTATCTTAAATATTTCCCTTAACGTGTTATTCAAAATGCACGGAATTCCACGCTGGAGATTCTGACACAGATAAAAAAAAACTGTTTTCAAGAAATTGAGTTTTCTTTTTATCTTGGAAATGCTTTGTTTTGTCAATTCTCCAAAGCGATCGCACAAGAGATAAAAGAAAAAAGCATTTGTAAGAGGCGTCCATTCTTACTGCGCGTTTTATAATGTTATTCCAGATTTAAGCGTGACATACGCTCTTGTAAAAATCAGTGGATGCATCAAAAACGCGTTTAGCAATATAATACAATTTCAAACTAACGGGGAACAGACTAAATAAACATATGTACTAGCAAATATCTACTAATTACTAGCCAACCTACCCACTCTAATATTTGAAAAAAATGTTTCGTTAAACTTTTGCAAGACATACATGCGAAGGGGACATACCTGCAGCGAGACATACACTCCTGTAAAAATCAGTGGATGCATAAAAAAACGCGTCTAACGATATAATACAATTTAAAACTAACGCGGAACAGGCTGAATAAACATATGTACTAGCAAATATCTACTAGCTACTAGCCAACCTACCCACTCTAATATTTGAAAAAATGTTTCGTTAAACTTTTGCAAGACATACATACAACGGGGCATACGTGCAGGGGGCAGACGTTCCTGTAAAAATCAGTGGCTGCATCAAAAACGCGTTTAACGATATAATACAATTTCAAACTAACGCGGGACAGAATAAAAATATGTACTAGCTAATATCCACTAGCTACTAGCCAACCTACCCACTCTAATATTTAAAAAATGTTTCGTTAAACTTTAGAAATATAGGCAGATAGAAGTAGGGTGTTTCTTATAAAGATACTTGGAAAATTGCTATTTCAAACTTAAGAATGAAAGACCAAATGAATATAAGTTTTTTGTTGTTGTTTTTTTTTTAAAGTTAGTTCACACCAAAAGAGGCAAGTTGTCACTGTAGACGTAAGTTGCTACTGAGAATTAGGGTGAAAGTGTTGTGGGTCATCCCAAATTGGAAGCTGCGCAGCGAGATGCTTGTTCACATTAGTTTTACATTTCTGCATGCCGGTACAGTCAGGAAAACAGGGAGCAGGGAGAGAATTCCAAAAGCCGTCAGCTACATGTAAAGAAGCTATTGAAGTAGAAGGCTCTCCGGCATCTGGGTACCTCCACAGTAAATGGATGGGATTTAGCTGATTGTCGGTTGTACTTACGTCGAGGAGGCATCAGAGCAGCAAGTTCATCGGAGCACATTCCCTTGAAGTACTTGTAAAATAAGCATAAGGATGCCACATTGCGGCGATGGGACAGGGACTGGAGCTTGTTAGACAGTGTGGGACCTATGAAATGTATTTTAAATGTAAATTTAAATTAACATGTACAAGACGTTGCATCATGATAGGAAGAGCTCGCAGCAAATAGGTCATAAGAATTTTTTTCTCATTTCAAGACTGCAAAAGATAAAAAAATTGTACTTGGGTCAGCTGAAGTCTTTATTTGAGGAAGACAAACGGTTCAGAAAATAAAAAAAGAAGAAAAAAAAGAGATTAAACCCGAAATGAATGTGTACTATTATTATTAATGTGGTGGATTAGCGATTCTTTTTTCAACCTTGACTTTCTATATGAATTCCCGAATTCCAAGGGCGTATTTTTTGTTATCGTAGTCAATTACATGCAATCATGCTCGAAGTGTTATCAACAAGCTTTCGCGCTAAACTCTTCCTATATGTTAGTTTGAGGAAGACCCACGGTGCATTATGTAAGACTGTATACGGTTCAGAAAATAACTAAAATAAAAAAAAATTATAGATTAAACCCGAAATGAATGTGTACTATTATTATTAATGTAGTGGATTAGCGATTCTTTTTTCAACCTTGACTTTCTATATGAATTCCCGAATTCCAAGGGCGTATTTTTTGTTATCGTAGTCAATTACATCCACTCATGCTCGAAGTGCTATCAACAAGCTTTCGCGCTAAACTCTTCCTATATGTTAGTTTGGGGGAGACTCACGGTGCATTATGTAAGACTGTATACGGTTCAGAAAAAAAAAATATATATATATATTGAACCCGAAATGAATGTGTACTATTATTATTAATGTGGTGGATAGCGAGGGACATATCAGATAAGCAACTCTTTTTTTTAACCTTGACTTTCTATATTAATCCTCGAATTCTAAGGGCGTATTTTTTTATTATCTAAGCATTCGTTATCGTAGCCAATTACATCCACTCACGCTCGAAGTGTTATCATCTAAGCTTTCGCGCCTTTATCGTATGAAGTGAAAAACGCGGTAATCTTCTCGGAGGCCATCTTAGATTTGGGTATCCAACGTTACCGCGTAAATGGCGCTTCGTAACTGCCAGCAAAATGTGAATGAAAAAAGTTACATAAAGAACGGTAACGTTTACTAGTTAGTAATTTCCCTTTGATGAAAACGTTTCGGCCGATGTAACCTTTTATATTAACAAGGTCCACCCTCCCAGGCTTTGTCTCCCCTCTTTGGGGAGGAGTAAGTTTATTGCTTACTGCCTGAGGCGCCGCTACCGGTGAATGCCGACGGGGCTGCCCAGGCAATTTTTAATGGCCAGAGTGCTCACCTTCTCGGGCGCTGGCTTTTCAAGTCCCACTTTCCCGACCCGACCTTGGGTCACATCTTACCTTGTGGAAGTAAGATAAAACTGGCCTTGTGCCTAACTTCTGGAGAGGAGTAAATCAATACGCTTCAGATATTTTGGAAACAACAATCGAACCATTGATTAATCACGTAGCAATAGTTGGTGTTAAAATCGAAATTTTCCACATAAAATTAGATCAAGCAGAAAAACGGAAAAATTCCACTAGAAATTTAAAATTTAAGGTTAAATTAATATGTACAAGACGTTTCATCACGATAGGTAGAGCTCGCAGTAAATAGGTCAGTAGAATCTGTTTCTCATTTCAAGACTGTAAAACAGGGACGGGCAAGCTCCGGCCCGCGGGCCACATTCGACCCACGAAAGCTTAGCGTCCGGCCCGCCACCCTGCTAGGCTTTATTATTGCAATCCGGCTCGCGGACCTCCCAGTAAAACTCATATCATTTTGTGACATAGACGTAAAAGTAGGTTTCAATTAAGATTTACAGTGGGATAAAAATGTATAAATATCAATTATCTGTTGTCTACCTCAACCATCGAGCCAGACATGGAAATACTTTTTTATGGCAAACACCACCAGCAGTCTCATTGATTTGTAAAGTGTTCAATGCAATTTTTTGTATAATTTATTCATGTAAACAAAATATAGTAATTCTGAGATTTCGTTTTTCACTCCGGCCCACGATCTCCTTCCAAAAGTCTCATCTGGCTCTGACTCTGAAAAGGTTGCCCGCCCCTGCTGTAAAAGATATAACAATCGATCTTGGGTCAGCTGAACCCTTCCTATATGTTAGTTGGGGAAAGACCCAAGGTGTATAATGTAACACTGTCTACAGTCCAGAAAAATAATAAAAAAGAACAAAACAACGTTTAAACCCGAAAATATTGTGTACTATCATTATTAATGTTTTTTTACTCGTTGTTTTAGTGGTCTTCATATGTTCGCTGTTCACGTACCTGTTATAATACATTTTACTACCCCAGTAGCTTATTCCCAAGAACTGCAGCCTTCTGAAACTATTCCTGCTGACTGTTTTCCTCCTAATTATAACCTTAGTCTTTTCAAGACTAAGGCCAAAAGGCATCTCCTGTCTTTGCGATAATCATATTTAGTTCTTGTTAGGTTTTTACATCAAGTGGCTTCATGTCTTGTCTGTAGCGCTTTCTATAAAAAAACTACAGTATCTGTTCTAATACTACACTACATCTGTCCAGTCCTCGGTCAGTGGAAGAGAATTCTTTCTATACTCGACCAATTTTTATTTTTGTCATAAATCTTTCGAGCAGTTGGATATTCAACACATTAAAAACCGACATTGTGTCTAACTCTTTTCTCTGCAAGTGAATAAAGACCTTGTTTACAAGCTATGGGAAAAAAACACACTAAGGTTTCTGGAGTTTTTAAATAATTTTACAATTCTATTTTTATTTTTGCCGGTAACGAATTGACGAACAATTTATGAGCCGAAGATAAAATTATAAACTATGAATTTCTGAAACATGTGTACACAAAGGTAAATGATATTTGTTGGTGTTGATTTTTTTCGGAGTATGATTACAAAATATTAATTAGGTCATAAATGTTGTATTCTACTTAGTTATAATATATATATATATATATATATATATATATATATATATATATATATATATATATATATATAGTTGATTGCTCTAGTCAATATATTGAGGTTTATATTATCACGATAGATTATTATTAAACGATAATTCAATTATTTAATATATATATATATATATATATATATATATATATATATATATATATATATATATATATATAGTAAGTTATGAAAATATATTTATGGCAATTAAGCTACACAGAGGCTACCGCGTTTCATCCCCGATGGGATGAAGTAAATACTGAAAATCGATACATAAAAAATTATATCTCCTTATAAAATTGTGTGTGGATACATGAAATACTAATATATATATATATATATATATATATATATATATATATATATATATATATATATATATATATATATATATATAAGGCATGTGTTCTTCAGAGTCATGTGATCTAGTCTCTGCTTCTTTTGTTCCAGCTCGTTTTACTCGTTGGTCTAGTGGTCTCCATGAATTCTCTGTTTTGATACCTCATTGTAATACAGCTTTATATTCCAGTAGCTTACTCCCAATAACTGCAGGCTTGTGTAACTCTCTTCCTGCTGACTGTTTTCCTCCTACGTAAATATTTGGTCTTTTAAAGACTAAGATCAGTAGGCATATCTTGTCTTTGCGATAATCATATTTAAAGCGGATTGATACATTGTCTGGTGCGCTTTACATTAAAAAAATAACAATCGGGACTCTGTGGAAATTCCACAGTACTTTCCAAATCAATCTGTGTAATTTATAAATCGTGTTTTTCAGAATTGTCTGATGTATTCCAGCTTCTTTTGTCGCAGCTCATTTGACTCGTTGGTCTAGTGGTCTTCATCAATTTGCTGTACAGGTACCTCGTTGAAATACAGCTTTCTGTTCCAGTAGATTTTTCCAAAACGTCAGGGTTACGGTTAGGGTTAGGATTAGGATTAGGGTTAGGGTAAGGGTGAGGGTTAGGGTTGGGGTTAGGGTTAGGGTTAGGCTTATGGTTAGGGTTACGCTTAGTGTTTGGGTAAGGGTTAAGGGTAGGGTAAGGGTTAGGCTTAGGGTTAGGCTTAGGGTTAAGGGTAGGTAAGGGTTAGGGTTAGGGTTAGGCTTAGGCTTAGGGTTAGGCTTAGGCTTAGGGTTAAGCTTAGGGTTAGGGTTAGGATTAAGGTTAGGGTTAGGGTTAGATTTTTTTCCAGAACTTCAGGCTTGTGGAACTCTCTCCCTGCTGACTGTTTTCATCCTATCTATAGCCTTGGTCTTTTAAAAACTAACATCAAAATGCATCTCCTGTCTTTGCGTTTTTCTTAGCTCCTTGCATCAGCTGCTTCATGCCTTGTCGGGAGCGACTTCTATAAAACCAAAAACATGAATGGATTCATAGTTCTTGTTGCATTCGTTAATGCATTTCGATAAAAAAAATATAGCTAAAGACCCATACAAAATCCTTAAGATTTAAAAAAGACATCTTTTTTTTCAATGGGGACTCATCAAAAGGCGACCTTTGACCTTTTATGTTTTGTTCGCGCGAGGCTTTTGGCGTATGGACGCATTGCGATAACAAGAAGACCTTTAAATATTCAAGAGAACGAGGAGAAACCTTTGATGCACAAAAAGAAGAGGAAGAAGAAAAATGGGGCACGTTGCTTTAAAAAGGGGACAAAGATTCCTTGGAAATGACGATGGCCGTTGAAACATATGCCAGCAAGAGTTACCTATTACGTAGCAGTAAGACAGCGTGCGTAAGTTATTTGAAGACATATATTACTTTTAGTGTAACATGTGCAGTTTATTATACATTGCGGTTAATTAGAACAATTAAGACAAATATGTTACCAGAAAAATAAATTAATATAAAAAAAAGTTTTGACTGTAATTGAACTTCCAACCGATTTTCGTGCAACTCTGCAAAGAGTACAACCGAAACATGTATGCACATATGTAACCAATAATGTTTGTATATATATATATATATATATAAATTCTAAAATTATTCCCCCTCGAACAAAACGAATATATATATATATATATATATATATATATATATATATATATATATATATATATATATATATATATATATATATATTGAATTGTATGGGGAAAACTTTATATAAGATGAAATAGAAAAAAAAAAAGAAAATAATTTTATATAAAACAAATTTAAAAAAAAAAAAAACCGTCATGTATGTTTTTTTAAATTTGTTTTATATGAAATTATTTTCTTTTTTTTTCTATTTCATCTTATATAAAGTTTTTCTCCATACAATTCATTATTCATTTTGTAGTGTGGCCCCATATTGTCTCTTCATATATATATATATATATATATATATATATATATATATATATATATATATATATATATATAGTATACATTTTTATTTATACAAACATTATTGGTTACATATGTACATACATATATGCACATATGTAACCAATAATGTTTGTATAAATAAAAAATATATACTTAAGAACAGCTCTACTTGTTATTGAGCACTTTTTATAAACACTGGACTTTCAACGGATTTACATCTACAGAAACTCATGCAATACATGTACCATACATACATATATATATATATATATTATTAGTATGTTTTTAAATGGTTGTGGGCAATGCAAATTCCGGGTAAGATGTTAGTTGGAAGGAACAAAAACAATAAATCGAATACGAAATATGACTTACTATGTATTTTTTCTTAAAATCTTACATAACAGCAGGAGTGTTGTTAGCTGTTTGTGTGATGTCCGGATGATTATAAAATCATTTATTTAATATTTCGGGAAAAGAAACTTCTCTTTGTCAAAATAATTAATACCAGAAGGAATTTCTCCGACTGTGCAGAGAATCTGACAAAACAAAAAATTATTTTTGTTCATTCCTACTTACATCTTACCCGGAATTTGCATTGCCCACAGCCTTTTAAAAACATACTACTACTATAACCAGCAATGCTTCAACCAAACTACCATTCTCTAATATATATATATATATATATATATATATATATATATATATATATATATATATATATATATATATTTAGACGAATACGCCCTTGAAAATGATATCGTTGAATCAGTGTATTTTAAACATTTTATTTTGTAGATATCCATATCAAGATATTTCTATCTTATTTATTTTTTATCATTGGAGAAGAATCCTAAAAAACGAAAAAAAGATTCCGCAGCTGGGAAATTACGCGAATCGATTTTGTCCAAAAGCGAATGTTTTCTTTGGAACAAAATCACTCTTAATGATGGATGTTTTTTTAAAAACATCCAAGGATTGAATAGAATCGAGTGAAGTCCGTGTTTTTTTCCTTCTTCTGTTTCTATTGCTCTCTCCGGCCCATTTAGAAGCATTTAACGGAGCCCCCTAACCCCACACACATGACCGTCTTTTCCTCTCACTCTTTACCACCAACTGAACTCCTGATCAGACGCCGCGGTATCTTGCCAGTTCAAACAACAGCAAAAACAATTGTCTGACACAGGCAAACGTTTTTTTCTTCTTCTTCTTCTTCTGCTTACTTTCATGTGTTTACATGAAACAAAAAAAAACAAAAAAAACATTTTATCAACACTTTTTTATTTCTTTTTGATTAAACAAAATAACAATGTCGCTGTTTTTATATCTTTTTTTCTATTTCTGCCTGTGCTGCCACTGGCGGTGTCCGAATAAAGTTATACCATAGACTAAACTCGGGTTACAGTACTTCATGGTAGCTCCAGTTCTTTACAGAAAAAGGCCATCCCTTCAAAATTGCAATGTCCGGTTGTGTACACCTAGCTGGCTCAGCAAGCCCGACTTTAAAAAAAAAAGAAATTTTTAACATATTTCACCCCAAACAAAGCAGGGCGCCACTGTAGACATAAGGGGCTACTGAGAAAAAAGAAAATGGGGAGAAGGTTGGAGAGGGGGGTCAACCTAAATTTGGATCTGCGCAGCGAGATGTCTGTTTACATTAGTTTTCAATTTCTGCATGTCTGTACTGTCGGGGAAACAGGGGGCGGGGAGGGAGTTCTAGAGGCCAGCAGCACGAGGGAAGAAGCTATTTGAGTAGAAGGCTCTTCGACATCTGGGGACCTCCACAGTGAATAATGAGATTTAGGTGATTGTCGAGTTAGTCTAGTGAATTTACGTATTGCATGCAAAGCTACTGGCGTTCGTTTGTGCATTTCTTTAGTTTGCTCCCGCCATGGGAACTCATGGGTCTTGTAGGAATATCTGTACATGTAGATGGCCATGCTCTGCGTTTGTACGCCAGACAGAGCATGCTCTCCTTCTACAAAGCCTGGTTTCAGTGACAAGCCGAGGCAAGATAACCGGGAGACGATGTAGAGCGTCAGTTTTGGATAAAAGTTACCGTCTCCTAGATGGATGATCTAACAAAGTCTACGCGTCGATCTCGCCGAGTAGGGTAGCAACGCGCCTGGGTACTATACAAGGTATTTGTAACCCCAAGGCTGGCAAAATTATTTTATATATATATCAAATATTGGTAAACATAACAAAATTATACTGATTCACTATACATTTAAAAAAAATGTTTTAATGATCTTTTTCGTATCGAAATGAAAAAAAATGTAATAAATATTACATTTGGATCACGAGCACTTTCGATTCAGCGTCATATCATCTTCAGATGACAAAAAACAATGAAACTAAAAGCTGTAGCTAAGAGAACTTAAAACGGCACCCGAGAACGGAATACGTCAAAACAACAAACCTATATATATATATATATATATATATATATATATATATATATATATATATATATATATATATATATATATATATATGGGAAGAGAAGGATGAAAGTAATCCGACGTGATGGGAAAATGAAAAAGGAAAACCAAAAAATGGATGTTTTTTATGTGTACATCAACGTTTCGTCTTTATTTATAAGACTTCATCAGGATGATAAAATAGAGAAAAAAAATGTCATGCAAGCACAGATACATGTAGGGTAGACATATTGGGAAAAATAGAATGAAATAGTGGCCAAACGCTGGGTGGACGTCCGTATTTGTTGGAGAAATAGAAATGAATGTAGAAAAGAATGAGTTGGGAAAAATGGAAGGATGGGGTGAGCCAGGACTACTGTGGCTGGTGGTAAGAGAAAGAGGTGGGGGATGAGCAGGGGTAAAGTGGATGGCAGAGAGGGAGGTGAGGAAGAGGCGGGGAGGGGGTGCTTGACCAGATGGCTGCGGTTCAAGATTGAAGGGGGAAAAGTAAGTTGGAATGTTTGTTTATGGGGGGTGTATGCAGGGAAAGGGGGATGGGTAGAGAGGAAGGAGGGCTGTGATTTTGGTGGATGGGCGAAAGTTATGGTCTTAGAGAGCGTTTTGAGAAAATGAGGGAATTTAAGAAGGGGTATGGGAGAAAATAGTTGAGTGGGGGAGAGGGAGGATTTGTTGTGATAGGGTGTGAAATATTTGAAATATTTGGAAAATGATAGCAATGAGTGAGGGATTGGGGGGGGGGGGTCGAGGGCGGTGATTGAAAGGGTGGGTATGGAATATTTGAGATATTTGGAACATGAGAAAGTTTATTTGGACTGCAGTATTAAAAGTGTGAGGAAAAAGTAAGGAGAAAATGAAGATTCAAGGAGAAAAAGAAAGGGAAAAGTAAATGGGAGAGTGTTATAGAGGTTGGAGATGAAAAAAGTTTAACCATGATCAGGCAAGAGTCTTTGTTCTGTGAGGATGATTTTACTTATTAAGGGTGATAGGTTTTAATTATTTTTTTATATAGTTTTAATGGTTGAGATACTTCCGAGACTATATATATATATATATAATATATATATATATATATATATATATATATATATATATATATATATATATATATATATATATATATATATATATATAGTCTCTTTAGGTTCTTTCTACTAAAAGTTTACTTTTAGTTTCATATTTATTCTATATATATATATATATATATATATATTTATATATATATATATATATATATATTTATTTATTTATTTATTTATTTATTTATTCACTCCCTGCCACTGACTTCTCTCAGCCCGGAACTTGGTCCAGTCCTGTCAGCAGCCACGGCTACTACTTTTTCTCATCGACCCATCATGTCTACCCAATATTTCGAAGTTCTTGCATGACATTTTTCTTAAAATTACATCATGAGGAAGTCTTACAAATAAAGACGAAACGTTGATGAATATATGAGAAAAAATATCTCTTGGTTTTTCCTTTTTCATTTCACACATATATATATATATATATATATATATATATATATATATATATATATATATATATATATATATATACATGCGTTTTAGGACGGGTATATTAATTATATAGCAATAGTTTAAAATGTTAATGTATTTTTTTCTTTCATGTACATATTATTTTTCTTTTTTATGTTTTTTAAAAATGTTTTTTATGTTTTTTTAAATGTTTTTTCTTTTAAATGTTTTTGTTTTAAATGTTTTTGTTTTAAATGTTTTTAAATGGTTTAAATATGTTCTTAAATATTTTTTTCTTTTAAATGTTTTTAAATGTTTTTTCTTTAAAAATTTTTTTTCATTTAAATGTTTTTTTCTTTAATGTTTTTTTAATGTTTTTTTATGTTTCTTTTATTTTTATTGTTTTTCTTTCTCTTAAACCAGAGCGTGCCGGCTATGTTTATATATATATATATATATATATATATATATATATATATATATATATATATATATATATATATATATTATTATTATATATATATATATATATTATTATATACATATATATTATATTATATATATTATTATATATATATATAAAAAGGAAATTGTAGCTTGCTTGAAGCATGGCTGGAAATATAAGTGTAAGTTTGAAATCCGAGGCAGGAGCAATACATACCGGAAGGTGGAAAAGATGAACAAAAATAAATGAGAAGAGAAAATAAGAATGAAATCTCAACTCCATTTATTAATATTTCACGTAAACAGATTAAATACCAGAACAGTAAATAAAGTAGTTACCGTCAGGCAATTAAAAGTTCCGGAATAAGGTAATCTTTAATTTTCGAGAGCTTTCCTCTCATTATCAAAAGACCAAAAAAAGATGACCGAGTGGTCGAAAAACCGATGGGATCAACTGTTGACGAAATACCGCAGAGAATTGAAAGTAGAAATGCAGCAAAGAATTAAGATAAGCTAATTGGACATCAACATTAATTATTAATTATCATAAGTTAATTATATAAATCAGCTAAAACTCATCATCTTATTAACATTTGTTTATGTATGAACTATTTATTATAATTTTATTATTTTATTTAACTTATTTTCTTTTTCTTCTTAAATTTTTTCTTAATATATATATATATATATATATATATATATATATATATATATATATATATGTAGAATACCAGTATGAGGACAGGTATAATTAATAATAAATTACAAATGTTAATTTTCTTTTTTTTTGGAGTGGATTGCATTGTTTCAGTTTAAATGGACTATGTGTTTTTTTTTAATATGTATATATATGTATATATATATATATTAAATAAAACAACATATATATATATAATATATATATATAATATATATTATATATTATATATATATATTATATATGCATGAAATGAAACGACATATATATATATTACGTAACATATATATGATATATATTATATATATTATATATATATATATATTAAATAAAACAACATATATATAATATATATATATATATAATATATATTATATATATTATATATATTATATATATGCATGAAATGAAACAACATATATATATTATATAATATATATATAATATATATATTATATATCATATATATATATATATATATATATATATATATATATATATATATATATATATATATATACATATGTGTGTATTTTTTAATTTTAACTTCAGTCGAAGTTATCAGAAACCAAGCGGTCCCCTCACGGGGATAACACTTTATCTCTATATGAGATACATATATATTTGTATATTCTATTAAAGTTCTCTTTACCTGTAAAACATTGCGTTAGTAAAGACGTTAATTACTGTTCCTCCCCTAAATGTACCAGTTTACTATGTTATAGTATATCTTACTCATAGTCTCTTTTGCTCTGTCCGATTCCTAGACAAGTATTCATCTAGTCGGGAGGACGATTCGGCTAAGTGCTGTTACTTGAGCTTACATCACTAGGTGAAGATGCGCCATTTCTCGTATGAGAAAGTGTATAGCCATGTCGACGGGATCTTATTTGGGGTTCCAATACTATGTTTTTTTGAATGATTGGTCAGGGTTTACTTGTAGGGTGAAGTACAAACCCTGTTGGGTAGAAAACAGATCCTATTACGAATAGTTCAATAGTTTAGGTATGTTCTGTAAAGCCAAAATAAATAAAAGAAAACATTTTTCCTCTACAAACCAACCAAACTAAACACTCGTACAGACTTGAACCTTTAAAGAACTTGAACCATAAACACTTTTACCAAAATGACCTCTTCTGTGAGAAAAGAAGAAAGTTCTTTGCAGTTGTGGTAATAAGACGAGTTCGGCATTAAATTACCGGAAAAGTGTTGATATGCCGTAAAACAAAACAACCAAACAAATACTTTAGGATTTTACCTAGCGCATACATATTATTACTTAATATGTATGTATACTTAATATGTATGTATACTTAATATGTATGTATACTTAATATGTATGTATACTTAATATGTACGTATACTTAATATGTATGTATACTTAATATGTATGTATACTTAATATGTATGTATACTTAATATTTATGTATACTTAATATGTATGTATACTTAATATTTATGTATACTTAATATGTATGTATACTTAATATGTATGTATACTTAATATTTATGTATACTTAATATGTATGTATACTTAATATGTATGTATACTTAATATGTATGTATACTTAATATGTATGTATACTTAATATTTATGTATACTTAATATGTATGTATACTTAATATGTATGTATACTTAATATGTATGTATACTTAATATTTATGTATACTTAATATGTATGTATACTTAATATGTATGTATACTTAATATGTATGTATACTTAATATAATGAAACAACTGATGTAGAGCAATTTTTTCTCCATCACATTTTTTCTATTTAAATTAATTTTAAAAGTTTTTTTTAAAGGGGAAGCGTGTTAGGGTAGACGCACACCTCTAAGAATAATATATATATATATATATATATATATATATATATATATATATATATATCGATCGATCTATATATATATATATATCGATCGATCGATCGATCGATCTATTTATCTATCTATCTCTCTCTATATATATTTATATATATATACATATATATACATATATATATATATATAAATATATATATATATACATATATATATATAATATATATATATATATATATATATATATATATAGATAGATAGATAGATAGATAGATAGATATATAGAAGGATTAAAAGAAATTAGAAAAGCGACAGAAGCAGATCTTTTTTCAATTCAGTTGCTCAATGCAAGGTATATTCCGCAAAATAGCAATTTATATAATGATTTTTTTCCTTAAGCCAGGCTTTTCAAAGATCAAAATCTTATCATCAGAGGAAATTGCTGGGATAGATAAGTTGGCGAAGAGCCAAGATTTAAAATCTGAAGAAGAAAAACAAATATTGTGGGAAAAAAAACAAGGCAAAATCTGCCCGAATGCAAGCAAGTGTCCGATTGTAAAAAAATCCGGTGTCAAAAAGTCCAGCGGAGAAAGTGGTTTGTAGGTAGGTGGGTCGTTAGAAGGCACGAGAAATAAAATGAGAGGATTCAAAGTTTAACTCCAGAAACCACCATCTTCAGGTGCGGCCAAAATAG
>OY744554.1:7281042-7298542 GCA_963556195.1 Sepiola atlantica | reverse complement strand
AAGAATTCGCCTTCTACCATTACTCAAAAGAACTCTGTTTTTTTCCTCCTTGTTCCTAACAAGTATCTGTTTCGAAGGATACTGCACCCCATAGACTGGTATTGTCTTGGTCTTCGGGCTTAATTTACGTCGGTCTATGGGTCTGTCTTGTGCAGTTTTAGGAGGTCCATCCTCCCAGGCTTTGCCTCTCTTCTTTGGGGAGGAGTAAGTTTATTGCTTACTGCCTGGGGCGCACTTACCTGGGAATCCTGACGGGGCTGCTCAGGCAATTTTTGATGGCCACAGTGATCACTTTCTCGGGCGCTGGCTTTTCTATCCCCACTTTCCGACCCGACCTTGGGTCACATCTTACCTTGTGGGAGTAAGATAAAAATGGCCTTGTGCCTAACCTCCTGATGAGGAGGTAAACAATAGTAAACTACAATATCTGGTTTCATCTTGCAAAACAAGAACTCGCCTTCTACCATTACTCAAAAGAACTCGCTTTCTACCATTACTCAAAAGAATTCGCCTTCTACCATTACTCAAAAGAACTCTGTTTTTTCCTCCTTGTGCCTAACAATATTAAACAGAATTTTCGACGAACATCGTTTGTCTCCCAAAGCTTCTCATATATAGAACACATTACTACAAGACTGCTTCTCTAAATATTAACACATTCTTCTCTTGTCATTACAGCATACGGTGATGAAGACAGCATAAAATAAAAGCGGTGGGGGCAACACAACACGGAGAAGCCCTTTCTTACCGAAGATTCATTACTAGTCTCTTTCTACTCTCGTTATTTCCAAGGAAGGTCCTAGTTAACTTCAATATCTGGTTTCTTTCTTGCAAAACATTCACACCAAGAACTCGTCTTCTACCATTACCCAAGAGAACTTTCTTTTCTTGCTTCTTCTGCCTAACAATATCAAACGGAATTTCCACGAAAATAGTTGATTTCCCAAAGCTTCCATATATGGAACACATTACTACAGGACTGCTTCTCTTCACCTTAAAACATGAAGTGATGAAGACTATATAAAAAAAGCGGTGAGGGAAACACTACACACAGAGAGTCCCTTTCTCACGGAAGAGACGTTACTAGTCTCTCTCTACTCGATCGTTATTTCCATGAAAGGTGCTCGACTGAGCTCCAATCTCTGGTTCATCCTTGTAAGACATTCACAGAATAGAACTCGTCTTATTACCACAACTGCAAAGAACTTTCTTCTTCCTTATAACTCCTTTCTCACAGAAGAGACGTTGCTAGTCTCTCTCTACTCTATCGTTATTTCCATGGAAGGTGCTCGACTGAGCTCCAATCTCTGGTTCATCCTTGTAAGACATTCACAGAATAGAACTCGTCTTATTACCACAACTGCAAAGAACTTTCTTCTTCCTTATAACTCCTTTCTCACAGAAGAGACGTTGCTAGTCTCTCTCTACTCTATCCTTATCGTTTTCTACCATAACTCAAAGATATTTAATTTCTTCTTTTTTGTGTCTACCAATATCAAACGGAAGTTCTACGTACATAGTTTATTTCCCAACGCTTCCATATATAGAACACATTACCACAGGACTGCTTCTCTTCACATTACAACATAGAGTGAGCAAGACTATATAAAATAAAAAAAACGGTGGGGGAAACGCAACACACTGTGAGAGAGAGTGAAAGTGATAGACAGGAACTTAGTAAAAGATGGACCACTTTTTGGACAAATAATCTCTGTCATTACGTTTGAGGCGGATACTTCGCAGCCTCTCGTTTGATAAAAAAGTAAGGAATTTTAGCATGTATTTTCTCTTCTTAAAATATAGAGGAAAAAAACCTTCGCGAAACAAATGTTGATGAACTAGCATAATCTATATATGAAGCAAAGTTCTCTTATGCCTGTGTGTCACGGCATCACAGTTTAACCCTTTATCTAAGAGCCAAATTATCCGCAAATTTGGCATCAACACCTTCAATATGATATCTTTACCGATATTAGAAATACTGGAAGTTTTTTTTAACTTGAAAAATATGAACAATTTAAAATTTATACCGACACAGTATACTAACTGAGCATATCTGACGTTGCCCGGGATTCAGTAAAATCATTTTAGTTTTTAATTGTTATTTGTTTGCCCATTTTTTAAACTTTAGGTATACCACTTTGATTTTGATTTTGAATTTTAAGTGAGTTATAACCTTGCAATTATTTTTATTGTTACGTATTATTTAGAATGTAACACAATTTCTATATCTGGTGATACCAGATCAGGCTGCCCTGTGGCTCCCTGAGACGAAATTCACCTACATTGACGTTTTTTTTTTTTTTTGTTTGTAAAACTTAATTATGTTCTACAAAACCAAAAACAAAAACAACAGCCCCTCTCCCTTTCTCCCTCTCCTTTTTTATTTTTATTTTTCCTACCCTACTCCCGGTCCTGGATATGACCTTAAACTACATCCGATGGTGAGATCCGGCTTACGGACTTTGGGGAATGTGGAGCCTCCTCTTAATTACCATTGCTCCCAGGTCCACCCTGACCCGGAGTGGTAGTACCTGTTAGGGTCCCAACTATGGGTTAAATAGAAACAGATATTAAAAGGGGAAAGAAACAAAAAAGAGAAGAAAACAAGACCAGATTCGGCATTAAATAACCCAAAAAGGGTTGATATGCCGTAAAACAAAACTACCAAACTAAAAACCATGATTAAACATTTGAAGATATAAAGAACTTGAAGCATAAAAACTTTCACCAAAATGACCAGATTCCGCATTAAATAACCCAAAAAGGGTTGATATGCCATAAAACAAAACAACCAAACCAAAAACCATGATTAAACATTTGAAGATATAAAGAACTTGAAGCATAAAAACTTTCACTATAATGACCAGATTCGGCATTAAATAACCCAAAAAGGGTTGATATGCCGTAAAACAAAACTACCAAACTACCATACCAAACCAATTTCTATATTTTGCTCAAAGATTGTGTAAATTTATATTTTAATTGATTTTATTTTAAAATTGTTATTAAAGAAATTATGTGTATTACATTGTTATACAATTACTCAATATTAAAACACTATCCAAATTATACGTACGTTTTTAAAAAAACATAAAACACATTTTTAAAAACATAAAAAACATTTTTAAAAAACATAAAAAACATTTTTAAAAAACATAAAAAGGAATAAAATATGTACATGAACGAAATTTTTTAAAAACTATTGCTATATAATTATTATACCCGTCCTAAAACGCGTATATATATATATATATATATATATATATATATATATATATATATATATATATATATATATATATAAGTGGTGTACTAAAAGCGAACTTTTAGGAAAAGTGAAACCTATTGTGAAGAGTATATTGCTCAATATCAAGGATAGAGCAAGTAATTCTGGGCTTTTGCCAACTTATCTATCCCAGCGACTTCCTCTGATGATAAAATGTTGATCTTTGAAAAGCCTGGCTTAAGGTAAATTTAACTTGAATAAATTGCCTTTTTTGCGGAATATACCTTGCTCTGAGCAATTGAATTGAATTATGATTTGACTTTTGCTTCTCTAATTCCTTTCCATTCTTCTTCATATATATATATATATATATATATATATATATATATATAGGAAATGAAAAAGGAAAAACCAAGATATATTTTTTTTCATATATTCATCAACGTTTCGTCTTTATTTGTAAGACTTCCTCAGGATGTAATTTTAAGAAAAATGTCATGCAAGTACATCGAAATTTTGGGTAGACATGATGGGACGATGATAAAATGTAGTAGCCGTAGCTGCTGACAGCACTGGACCAAGTTCCGGGCTGAGAGAAGTCAGTGGCAGTAGTAGAAAGAACCTAAAGAGACTATATATATATATATATATATATATATATATATAGCCTCGGAAGTATCTCAACCATTAAAACTATATAAAGAAAAAAAAAAGAAAAAAAACCTTAAGTCCGAAGTCGTTCGGTGGAAAATCACTCATGTAAGTCAATTTAATTTTTACAGTTATTATACTAGTTTGCTTCTAACATTATTTAAGGGTTGGGAACATAACGATTTTTAATAACTCAAAAACTATTAGGAGTTGAAAAATGAAATTGGTACCGTTGGAAAGGTTAAAGTTTCAAGTTTTGTGGGGAATCTTCAAAGTTGCTCAATATGAGCACCATTCGTCACACGGCAGACATCTAGTCGATAGTCCATTTCCTGCCAAACGCGTTCCAGCATCTTGACGTCAATGGTTCCCACAACTGCCGTTACTCGAGCCTTTAGTTCGTCAATATCTCTTGGAAAGGGGCGGCACATAGACTTGTTGCTTGACAAAGCCCTAAAGGAAAAAGTCACACGGGGTAAGATCTGGAGACCTAGGAGGCCAGGGCATGAGAACGTCATCACCTCGCCCAGATCTCCCAATCCATCTACCAGGCAGCCTTGTGTTAAGAAACTGCCTTACTCTAAGACTCCAGTGTGGTGGTGCACCATCTTGTTGAAAAATGAAGTCATCAGATTCTGCTTGTTCCAACTGAGCCATTAACCAGTCTTCCAGCATGTTGAGATAGGATTCACCAGTGATAGTTGCCTCTTCAAAGAAGAACGGTCCATAGACACCTTTCTTGGAAATTGCACAAAACACGTTCACTTTTGGTGAATCTCGCTCGTGCTCAAGAAGTTCATGAGGATTCTCAGTACCCCATATGCGAGTGTTATGCTTGTTAACTTTGCTATTCAGATGGAAGGTCGCCTCATCGCTAAAAAACAAGCCGGTCATCAAAGCCGTTATCTTCCAACTTCTCTTGCATTGCAATGCAAAAGTCACGGCGAAGTGGCTTATCAGTGTCCTTCAACTTTTGGACCAACTTGAGCTTGTAAAGTACCATTTGCAGTCGTTTCCTTAAGACACGCCACACAGTTGCTGGAGCAAGCTGAAGTTCCCTGCTGGCTCTTCTCACTGATTTACGGGGGCTCCGCTGAAAGGCTGTCCGAACTTGCTCAACTGCATCTTCTGAAGTTGAAGGGCGACCTGTTCGCTTACTTGGGCACAAACACCCATCTTTCACAAATTTAGCATGCCATCTGACAATGGATTTCCTTTAAGGGCTTCTTTTTTAAATTTCCTGCGAAATGCACGCTGAACACATGTCCACGATTCAGTCTTTGCAAATTGGAGGACGCAAAATGGCTTGTCTTGTTTAGAGAACGCCATTACTGCACCTGGAAAGATAACACGAAAATCATTAGTATGACCAAAACCTTGATTAAGCAAGCTTTAAAATGGCACCAGTTTCATTTTTCTACCTGGAATAGTTCATGAGATATACTCATTTGTAATGTTCCCAAGACTTTTGAAACACCCTGTATATATATATATATATATATATGTATACATGTATATGTATGTATATATATATATATATATATATACATATGAATAGATGAAGGGGAAAATATCATGGTCAAAACTGCCTATTGCCATTTAGTAAAAAAAAGCTGTACTCTTTCGTAATATTTTTAAATGCGGATTGATTATTTCTATCATTTTAATTATTCAGACTACTGTTCTCATCTAGGATGTTATTCTAACAACGTTTCAGCCGATGTAACCTCCAGCCTTCTTTGAGTGTATATTTTTGAACTCAGGAAAATTTCTGTTGAACTTAGAACATCTAGACGGAAATTCGAAGGGAACCCTTTTTATTTAATCCACGGGGGTAGACTGTTCTCGTTCTGTCAGCCATGACCGGGTAGAAGTCTTCAGCCATGACCGGGTAGAAGTCTTCAGTAATTTGCATTTTTTTTGTATCGTCCGCACCGTTCTAAGTGAAATTCTTTTTTAAGTTATAGTCATCTTAAGGTTGAAGGTTCAATCCTCAGTGCGGGCGATACACCGGAACCCGAGTTATATTTCAAACTCAAATTCCAACGTCTTTATCCACACGTCCGTCGCCAATAATTCGGTAAATCAGCGAGAGATTAATCCTACTTAATATATATGTGTATATATATATGTATCTCTCTTTCACTCTCTCTCTCTCTTTCTCTCTCTCTCTCTCTCTCTCTATATATATATATATATATATATATATATAGAGAGAGAGAGAGAGAGAGAGAGAGAGAGTATATATATAGAAAGAGTACCTAGACATGATGACCTCTTTTTTTAGATACTTCGCTTACCTTCCCTACCCTCTAAATACCGTATTTGCTGAATCTTACAATTTCCCCCTCTCTCAATATATATATATATTGCTCTCTTTCCCCCTCTCTCTATTGCCTTCAGTTATAAATCATGCAATCTCCCCCTCTCTAAAACCATATATTAAATATGTTTCCACTCTCCTCCTTCTTAATTCACGTCTTAAATAACTCATTTCCTCCTCTCTAAATATATGTATTAGATATGTTGTCGCTCTCTCTATATGTATATTGAATTGATGAGTGTGAATTTTACTTTTCTCATTTTTAAAAATGTAATCACCTCACTTGGATGCTTGACAATGCCGGGGAGTTGAAATACATTATTGCACCGGTGATTATGTGATTCCGTGTTACTTTATTTTTAATTTATTCTTGCTCTGTCTATTACACTGGGCAGTCATACCCGGATTTCCTTCTGGAATTTATTTAACTCTAACACTATATATATATATATATATATATATATATATATATATATATATATATATATATATATATATTTTCTTTGTCGTACGAAACTTTAAAATGGCATTGATATTTAAAAAAAAAGAAAAAAAAGTTCAATCAAATAGAAACAACATTAAGCCCGAGGAGATTTTCTCTTTGTTTGCAAAGAGAAGGTCTCAGGGACTTAATATAAATTGTTTCTAGGATCTTGAGATGATAAGGGGAGTGCGACTTACTAAGACTGGAGAATAAGTCGACACTGAATTTAGAGGCACAGGTGCTTTTTTTTTTTTAATTTTTTTTTTTACCCCTTTCCCTCGCTATAATTCTCATAGCATCTTTTTATATTTTTTATACATTACCTCGATATTTGGCTCTGTTGAGCGAGGCACGAAACCGGTCAGCTGCCCTTTAATCTTTTTAATTTCTTAAATTCATTATGAATAATAAATATTGTCTCTTCAATATATATATATATATATATATATATATATATATATATATATATATATATATATATATATATATGTATATATATGTATATATATATATATACATATGCAGAAACGAAAGTTATAAGAAAATGCTAATCCCATATTTTCAAAATGGCGTCCAAAAACTTTGATGGCGGTATTCCCAACAGTTAATTATTCCCGTGTTCAACATTCTTATCTGTGTTTTCGGCTCGTTACGAAGCGCCATCTATGTTGAAAGCATTTATTACCTCCCTTTGTTCTATTGTTACTTGACTATCAATCGTCTGTTGTCATTCATTCGGCGTTTGTTTCGACAAGAAAATAAAACCAAGGCGCGTCATTAATTATTCCGGATGGGGACGATGGAGACTCGACTCACATTTTTTTTATAACATATATTTGCTTTATTCAGTTTTTATAGTTTTCTCTACATATTTACATATTTAATGCGAGTTTTATTAACAATATACATCGTGTTTGATTCGCTTTAGGAATCGATAGTGTACGAATGACTTTCATATTTCCGCTAAACAATCAAAATTATGTAAACTCTGGTCGGAGTCAATCCATTCGCGGTCAATATTGAAATATCTTCTGAAGAATTTTTAAAATATTAATGTCATTTTTTTCATCTTTATTGGTTTTACCCTGTTACGTCACAAATTGTCTATCGAAGTCTGATTATATATATATATATATATATATATATATATATATATATATATATATAGGATCAAATATAAACCAAAGTAAAAACTTTTAATAGATGGAACCTATTGTGAAGAGGATTAGCTCAATATACGAGATAGAGCAATTGTAGAGATAGAAGAAAAAAGAGTGATAAACATGCGACGATGGTCAAAATTTATTTCAAATTTCAATTGTTCAATGCAAGGTGTATTCAGTAATAAACTAGTGTTTATTATTCTTTCCTTAAGCCAAGGCATTTCAAAGATCGAAATCTTATCATCAGAGGAGAAATACAGATGGATAAGTTGGCTTTCGAAAAAAACAAAGTTCAAATATTTGAAAAATATGAAAATTATTATTAAAAGAATTTTTGTTAAAAAAACGCAGTGAATGAAAAGAAAAATTCCGTGAAAAATATATGCAGATTGTCCGGGTGGTAAATTTCCGTTGAAAAGAAGTCAGATGAATTGTAGAATGTGAAGAAAACTCTTTGCGTGAGAGCAGTGTGGAGAAAGTGCTCAAAATATAGGTGAGTCCAGACGCACTTAAAGGGGATTGAAAAGAGAGAAATTGGCCATTTTTTGATATACTTCCAGGACCAAATAAGGCAGATGATATCTCGTTCAAGGTTTAAATCCAAATCCAAATGATAAGATTTCGATCTTTGAAAAGCCTTAGCTTAAGGAAAGAATAATAAACACTAGTTTATTACTGAATATACCTTGCATTGAACAATTGAAATTTGAAATAAATTTGGACAATCGTCGCATATTTATCACTCTTTTTTCTTCTCTCTCTCTCTCCCTCTCTCTCTCTCTCTCTCTCTATATATATATATATATATATATATATATATATATATTTCTAATAGAGATTAGGTATCTGTATGTCTAAAGCCGAAACTATATTATTAGTTTCGATCGCTCTCTTTTTATATCTACTTGAAGCCGAAGCTATATTATTAGTTTTGATCGCTCTCTTTTTATATCTACTTGAAGCCGAAGCTATATTATTAGTTTTGATCGCTCTCTTTTTATATCTACTTGAAGCCGAAACTATATCATTAGTTTTGGTCGCTCTCTTTTTATATCTACTTGAAGCCGAAACTATATCATTAGTTTTGGTCGCTCTCTTTTTATATCTACTTGAAGCCGAAGCTATATTATTAGTTTTGGTCGCTCTCTTTTTATATCTACTTGAAGCCGAAACTATATCATTAGTTTTAGTCGCTCTCTTTTTATATCTACTTGAAGCCGATGCTATATCATTAGTTTTGGTCGCTCTCTTTTTATATCTACTTGAAGCGGAAACTATATTATTAGTTTTGATCGCTCTCTTTTATATCTACTTGAAGCCGAAGCTATATTATTAGTTTTGGTCGCTCTCTTTTTATATCTACTTGAAGCCGAAACTATGTTATTAGTTTTGGTCGCTCTCTTTTTATATCTACTTGAAGCCGAAGCTATATTATTAGTTTTGATCGCTCTCTTTTATATCTACTTGAAGCCGAAACTATATTATTAGTTTTGGTCGCTCTCTTTTTATATCTACTTGAAGCCGAAACTATGTTATTAGTTTTGGTCGCTCTCTTTTTATATCTACTTGAAGCCGAAGCTATATTATTAGTTTTGATCGCTCTCTTTTTATATCTACTTGAAGCCGAAACTATATTATTAGTTTTGATCGCTCTCTTTTTATATCTACTTGAAGCCGAAACTATGTTATTAGTTTTGATCGCTCTCTTTTTATATCTACTTGAAGCCGAAGCTATATTATTAGTTTTGGTCGCTCTCTTTTTATATCTACTTGAAGCCGAAACTATATTATTAGTTTTGATCGCTCTCTTTTTATATCTACTTGAAGCCGAAGCTATATTATTAGTTTTGGTCGCTCTCTTTTTATATCTACTTGAAGCCGAAACTATATTATTAGTTTTGATCGCTCTCTTTTTATATCTACTTGAAGCCGAAGCTATATTATTAGTTTTGGTCGCTCTCTTTTTATATCTACTTGAAGCCGAAGCTATATCATTAGTTTTGGTCGCTCTCTTTTTATATCTACTTGAAGTCGAAGCTATATTATTAGTTTTGATCGCTCTCTTTTTATATCTACTTGAAGCCGAAGCTATATCATTAGTTTTGGTCGCTCTCTTTTTATATCTACTTGAAGCCGAAGCTATATTATTAGTTTTGATCGCTCTCTTTTTATATCTACTTTAAGCCGAAGCTATATCATTAGTTTCGATCGCTCTCTTTTTATATCTACTTGAAGCCGAAACTATATTATTAGTTTTGATCGCTCTCTTTTTATATCTACTTGAAGCCGAAGCTATATCATTAGTTTTGGTCGCTCTCTTTTTATATCTACTTGAAGCCGAAACTATATTATTAGTTTTGGTCGCTCTCTTTTTATATCTACTTGAAGCCGAAGCTATATTATTAGTTTTGATCGCTCTCTTTTTATATCTACTTGAAGCCGAAGCTATATCATTAGTTTTAGTCGCTCTCTTTTTATATCTACTTGAAGCCGAAGCTATATTATTAGTTTTGATCGCTCTCTTTTTATATCTACTTGAAGCCGAATCTATATCATTAGTTTTGGTCGCTCTCTTTTTATATCTACTTGAAGCCGAAACTATATTATTAGTTTTGATCGCTCTCTTTTTATATCTACTTGAAGCCGAAACTATATTATTAGTTTTGGTCGCTCTCTTTTTATATCTACTTGAAGCCGAAGCTATATCATTAGTTTTGGTCGCTCTCTTTTTATATCTACTTGAAGTCGAAGCTATATTATTAGTTTTGATCGCTCTCTTTTTATATCTACTTGAAGCCGAAGCTATATCATTAGTTTTAGTCGCTCTCTTTTTATATCTACTTGAAGCCGAAGCTATATTATTAGTTTTGATCGCTCTCTTTTTATATCTACTTGAAGTCGAAGCTATATCATTAGTTTTGGTCGCTCTCTTTTTATATCTACTTGAAGCCGAAGCTATATTATTAGTTTTGATCGCTCTCTTTTTATATCTACTTGAAGCCGAATCTATATCATTAGTTTTGGTCGCTCTCTTTTTATATCTACTTGAAGCCGAAACTATATTATTAGTTTTGATCGCTCACTTTTTATATCTACTTGAAGCCGAAGCTATATTATTAGTTTCGATCGCTCTCTTTTTATATCTACTTGTAGCCGAAACTATATTATTAGTTTTGGTCGCTCTCTTTTTATATCTACTTGAAGCCGAAGCTATATCATTAGTTTTGGTCGCTCTCTTTTTATATCTACTTGAAGCAGAAACTATATCATTAGTTTTGGTCGCTCTCTTTTTATATCTACTTGAAGCCGAAGCTATATCATTAGTTTTGGTCGCTCTCTTTTTATATCTACTTGAAGCCGAAGCTATATCATTAGTTTTGGTCGCTCTCTTTTTATATCTACTTGAAGCCGAAGCTATATTATTAGTTTTGGTCGCTCTCTTTTTATATCTACTTTAAGCCGAAGCTATATCATTAGTTTTGGTCGCTCTCTTTTTATATCTACTTGAAGCCGAAGCTATATTATTAGTTTTGATCGCTCTCCTTTTATATCTACTTGAAGTCGAAGCTATATTATTAGTTTTGATCGCTCTCTTTTTATATCTACTTGAAGCCGAAGCTATATTATTAGTTTTGGTCGCTCTCTTTTTATATCTACTTGAAGCCGAAACTATATTATTAGTTTCGATCGCTCTCTTTTTATATCTACTTGTAGCCGAAACTATATTATTAGTTTTGGTCGCTCTCTTTTTATATCTACTTGAAGCCGAAGCTATATCATTAGTTTTGGTCGCTCTCTTTTTATATCTACTTGAAGCCGAAGCTATATCATTAGTTTTGGTCGCTCTCTTTTTATATCTACTTGAAGCCGAAACTATATTATTAGTTTTGATCGCTCTCTTTTTATATCTACTTGAAGCCGAAGCTATATCATTAGTTTTGGTCGCTCTCTTTTTATATCTACTTGAAGCCGAAGCTATATCATTAGTTTTGGTCGCTCTCTTTTTATATCTACTTGAAGCCGAAGCTATATCATTAGTTTTGGTCGCTCTCTTTTTATATCTACTTGAAGCCGAAGCTATATCATTAGTTTTGGTCGCTCTCTTTTTATATCTACTTGAAGCCGAAGCTATATTATTAGTTTTGATCGCTCTCTTTTTATATCTACTTGAAGCCGAAACTATATTATTAGTTTTGATCGCTCTCTTTTCATATCTACTTGAAGCCGAAGCTATATCATTAGTTTTGGTCGCTCTCTTTTTATATCTACTTATCTGCTCTTATATACCCATTCTAAAACTTCCCCAAACATCACGTGTTTTTTCAAATTTACATAATTAATTTGGTTTAAAGCTTCTAATGAATTAATATTCGCAAATATACACTCATGATATCTCCTTATCAGCTCCTACATATACCCATTCCAAAACTTTACAAAACATCACATGTATTTCAAATTTACATAATTAATTGTTTGCAAGCTTCTAGTGAATTACTATTCGCAAATATATACTCATGATTGTTTAATTTTTCAGATTTCAAGCTATGAAAATATATTCATGGCAATTATGCTACACAGAGGCTTCCGCGTTTCATCCCCGGGGGAATCTTCAGGCTAAAATGCATGGAGTTATTTTTTTTCTATACACGGCTAGCTAGGTAACCAATCTTATTCTTTGTTGTTTTCTTAGTCAATCGTTTGGCTTATATATATGTATATATATATATATGCATATATATATATGCATATATATATATGTATATATATATATGTATATATATATATATGCATATATATATGTATATATATGCATATATATATATATACATATATATATGTATATATATGCATATATATATATGTATATATATATATATATGCATATATATATGTATATATATATATATGCATATATATATGTATATATGCATATGTATATATATATATATATATGTATATATATGCATATATATATATGTATATATATAAATATATATATGTATATATATGTATATATATAAATATACATATATATATATTTATATTTATATATATATTTATATATATATTTATATGTATATATATGCATATATATATATGTATATATATATATATATATATATGTATATATATATATGTATATATATATAAATATACATATATATATATATATTTATATATATATATATATTTATATATATTTATATGTATATATATGCATATATATATGTATATATATACATATATATGTGTATATATATATAAATATACATATATATATATTTATATATATATATATTTGTATACATATATATAAATATACATATACATATATAAATATACATATATATATATACATACATATATATATATATATATATATATTTATATATATGTATATATATGTATATGTATATATATATAAGAATTATCCACACAGTAGCGCATTTACAATGTGGAAATAGCTGTTCAAACCAGTAGAATTTAGCAAAATTTAATGTTTCTCTACTTGACCGGGGAAAATAAAATTATAATCTGAAATGTCTAAAATATTTGTCTGAGTTTTCTTTTCCTTAATACTTTTAAATATATATATATATATATATATATATATATATATATATATACATATATATATATATATATATATATATATATATATATATATATATATATATATTTATAAAAAGTGCTCAATATCAAATAGAGCTTTTATGTATGATTATTCTTATTTATTTATTTTATTTATTACTCCTTATTTCCAAATATGACCTAAGGTTAAGATCGGATTCTAACTCTGGCTGATGAGATCTCAGTTTATAATAGCTGTTGATTGATAACATCGACATGCCAGTGTCGCAGATTTTGTACATGTCTGTGTAAACAAAAATAATCACATATATAAATGTATATGTTTGTGTGTGTGTGTGTGTGTGTGTTTGTGTGTGTGTTTGTATGTAAGTAACTTTTTATAAGGGTGCGTACTCAAGCTAGTTTTAGTAAAGACATATCTTTCTCTGTTTACTTCGAGACGAGATAATTAAAAAAGTTATTCTTTCTTTTCTCGAATATTCCGGGAGAAGAAAAAAAAAACATATCGAGAATTCAAAGAATAATCTCTCCTTTTATCTTTTGTAATTTAAATTATTCATGAAATTTTTCAAGAAAAAGAAACAACGAATTCGCGAATAAATAATTCTCGCAAGCGAATAAATTATCGCGGATGAGCGGACAGCGAAATGGCCTTATGAAAATGCAAATATTATTTGATAAACTTTTTAGTTGAATTTATTCAATAAAGAAATAATCTTTTATTTTCTTAGCCCGGGTGGTGGGGGGGCAGTTCGGGGGCCCGACACTTGTCAGCTTATAAATTTTAAATCAGATGAGCCCTCTCCTCCTCCACTTCTTCCCCCTCTTCCTCCTTCTCCTTCTTTATTTCTCTCTTTCCATTTTTACTCTGTCTACCTTTTTTACTTTCTCTCTTTCTCTCTTAATTTTTTCTATATCCTTTTCTTCTTTTTTATAATGAAGGGGTTAGTGTTAGGTTTAACGTTAGGGTTAGGGTTAGGGTTAGAGTTAGTGTTTAAGTAAGGTGTTAGGGTTAGAGTTAGGGTTAGGGTTGGGGTAAGGGTAAGGGATAAGGGATGAGGTTAGGAGTTAGGGTAAGGGTTAGAGTTAGGGGTTAAGATTAATTACTATTATTATTATTATGATTACTATTATTATTATTATTATCATTATTATTATTATTACTATTATTATTATTATTATTATTATTATTACTATTATTATTACTATTATTACTATTATCATTATTATTATTACTATTCTTATTATTATTACTGTCATAATCATTATCTTCATCATCATCATCACCATCATCATCATCATCATCATCATTATTATCATCATTATTATTATTATCATCATTATTATTATTAATATTATTATTATTAATGTTATTATTATTATTATTATCATTATTATTATTAATATTATGATTATTATTATAATTATTATCATGATTATTATTATTATCATCATCATCATTATTATTATTATTATCATTATTATTATTATTACTACTATTATTAATATTACTATTACTATCATTAGTGTTATTATCATTATTATTATCATTATTATTACTATTATTATTATCATAATATATGTGTGAATATATGTATATATATATATATATGTATGTGTGCATGTGTTTGTATGTGCATATATGTATATGTATGTATGTATGTATGTATATATGTATATATGTATATATATATGTATATATATATGTATGTGTGTATGTGTGTATGGGTATGTGTGTATGTCTATATACATATATGTATGTGTATGTGTGTATAAATATATGTATATATATATATGTCTTATATTTTTATATTATTAGTATAATTATGTTTACATATTTACTGTATTCATCATCTTATTTTTATTCGTGTATAGCCATTTTTAATTTTCAATTTTGTAATTTCTAATTTTTAATTTTTAATTTTTAATTTTTAATTTTTATTTTTTATTTTTAATTTTTAATTTTCAATTTTTTAATTTTTAATTTTTAATTTTTTATTGTTAATTTTTAATTTTTAATTCTTAATTTTTAATTTTTTAATTTTTAATTTTTAATTTTTAATTTTTAATTTTTTAATTTTTTGAATTTTATTGTTATTAGCTCCTTAAGTGTTTATATCCTTCCTTCTGCTCTCCATATAGGGTCACTCTCCCCTTCCCCTTCATAGGCAAATTACCAAACTGGATTATCTGTCACTTGCCTCCTCCGGGTAGGCTGGACTCAGACAGAGCTTCATTTGACACGCGTTAACACACGTCGGCCCGTAAATATATGCTTTTATATTTCGACCCACCCCCACCAAGTCATATCTGTGTTCCCTTCCTCTCTTTCTGTTTCCTTCCTCTGTCCCGTCTAGCTCTGATCTATGCCTTACATTTTCATTTTAATATTTCATTTTTCTTTTTCTTTTTCATTTTCATTTTTTTTTACTTGTTATTTTGTTTTTGTTTTCTTCATATTCAATTTTTATATTAAATTTCTGTCACCTTCATAAAACTTTGTATGATTGTGAACTTATCTTAACAGGCATAATTTTATTTCAAGGCCTGAAGATCGGGAGTCCCTCAAACTGCTCTCGTAAAACAAAATCAATTTTGTAGTCAAAATGAAATAAATTATCATTTATATATATATATATATATATATATATATATATATATATATATATTTATATATATATATATAATTATATGTATATATATATAATTATATATATATATATATAATAATAACGAGGATATTTTTAATAAAATATTTAGAAAACCATGCACAACGCAAATTAATTGTTTTTAAAATGAATTATTTATTTATCTCAGAAACATTTTTTTCTATAAACTTGAGTACTTTCGGTATTATATACCATCTTCAGAAGAATATTTCTTTTTTTTAACTTTTTTTTTCTTCTTGGTGGAGACATACTTATCGCAGCCGTGTTGAAAATCCGTCTAGATGTTAGGACGAAAAGTGTTGATATGGCTGTGTGTCACGTGTTTGCGTGGAAGTATATTTTGAAAAGTCACACATTTTAAGCGTTGGCGGAATGGCAATAATCACGAGGATATTTTTTATAAAATATTTAGAAAACCTTGCACAACGCAAATTATTTGTTTTTAAAAATAAATTATTTATTTATCTCAAAAAATTTTTTTTTTCTATAAACTTGAGTACTTTCGGTAATAAATACCATCTTCAGAAGAATATTTCTTTTTTTTTTTCTTTTTTTTTTAAAATATTTTATAAAAAATACCCTCGTTATTATTGCCATTTTGCCAACGCTTCAAATGTGTGACTTTTCAATATATATATATATATATATATATATATATATATATATATATATATATATATATATATATATATATATATTACTTCTGTATAGACACCCACTCCTTTGAGACTGTTTAAACCAGCGTCGAATGTTCCCAGGAGAAGGCGGATTTACGTCGAATTGTTTTCGAAAAACACGTTGCACCGTGACACCTAGATTTGTTTTCGTGGACATGAGAACACAGAATGACTCATGCCGAGAAATCGCCATTTTGGAAGGGAATACAAACAACTGAACGTTGTTATGGAAACGACGCGACTGCAGCCACACAAATCTTAGAAAACAACTCTTTCAACTTATAGTCCAAGGCCATACCTATAACAGGTCTATAAATCTAACATTTAGGGTCTTGTATTGGACTATTCTGTAGGATTCAAATTTATTGAAAATTAATTCGAATATTTTCGCGAAGAGAAACACATTTAAATAAGAACTCATTTTAAAATGACCTTGCACCTAAATATATATGTGTGTATGAGTGCGTTTTGTTATGAAATGAAGGCAAGGAAGAAACATAAAAAGTTGTAGTTGAAAATGATTTGACAACAAAGAATTCATAATAGTCCAAGGCCATACCTATGACAGGCCTATAGATCTAACATTTGGGGTCTTTTATTGGACTATTTCACGGGGGCGAGACAAATTTTGAGTAGAGCAGAAAAATTAAAATAGTAAACAACCTAACCTATCGACCTTGGACTATTATCAACTGATAATAGTCCAAGACCA
>OY744554.1:7216042-7271042 GCA_963556195.1 Sepiola atlantica | reverse complement strand
TTTGCTTTTATTTCGTGGAATTTGTTTTACTTTTATTTCGTGGAATTTGTTTTACTTTTATTTCGTGGAATTTGTTTTACTTTTATTTCGTGGCATTTGTTTTACTTTTATTTCGTGGAATTTATTTTACTTTTATTTCGTGGAATTTGTTTTACTTTTATTTAGTGGAATTTGTTTTACTTTTATTTCGTGGAATTTGTTTTATTTTTATTTCGTGGAATTTGTTTTACTTTTATTCCATGGAATTTGTTTTACTTTTATTTCGTGGAATTTGTTTTACTTTTATTTCGTGGAATTTGTTTTACTTTTATTTCGTGGAATTTGTTTTACTTTTATTTCGTGGAATTTGTTTTACTTTTATTTCGTGAAATTTGGCTTACTTTTATTTCGTTGAATTTGTTTTACTTTTATTTCGTGGAATTTGTTTTACTTTTATTTCGTGAAATTTGGCTTACTTTTATTTCGTTGAATTTGTTTTACTTTTATTTCGTGGAATTTGTTTTACTTTTATTTCGTGAAATTTGTTTTACTTTTATTTCGTGGAATTTGTTTTATTTTTATTTCGTGGAATTTGTTTTACTTTTATTTCGTGGAATTTTTTTTACTTTTATTTCGTGAAATTTGGCTTACTTTTATTTCGTGTAATTTGTTTTACTTTTATTTCGTGGAATTTGTTTTACTTTTATTTCGTGGAATTTGTTTTACTTTTATTTCGTGAAATTTGTTTTACTTTTATTTCGTTGAATTTGGTTTACTTTTATTTCGTGGAACTTGGTTTACTTTTATTTCGTGGAATTTGGTTTACTTTTATTTCGTGAAATTTGTTTTACTTTTATTTCGTGAAATTCGTTTTACTTTTATTTCGTGGAATTTTTTAAACTTTTATTTCGTGGCATTTGTTTTACTTTTATTTCGTGGAATTTGTTTTACTTTTATTTCGTGGAATTTATTTTACTTTTATTTCGTGGAATTTGTTTTGCAAGACGAAGGATGAGGAGGTTCCCATCTTCTCTTCTTTCTTTTATAACATAGTTCACCCCCAAACAAGGCAGGCCGCCACTGTAGACGTAAGGGGCTACTGAGAAAAAAGGGGAAAAGGTAGGGGTCAACCTAAATTGGGATCTGCGCAGCGAGATGTCTGTTTACATTAGTTTTAAATTTCTGCATGTCTGTACTGTCGGGGAAACAGAGGACAGGGACGGACTTCTAGAGGCCAGCAGCACGAGGACAGAAGCTATTGGAGTAGAAGGCTCTCTGACATCTGGGGACCTGCACAGTGAATTGGTGAGATTGAGTTGATTGTCGAGTTAGTCTAGTGAATTTACGTCGAGGGGGCCTCAGAGTAGCCAATTCATCAGAGCATAATCCACTGAACTATTCGTAAAACAAGCACAAGGATGCTACATTGCGGCGATGGGACAGGGACTGGAGCTTGACTGACAGTGAGGGACCTATTAGGTTGGCGATTCTTTTTTGGACGTTGTCAAGAAGGGAGAGACTAGTAGATGATGCACCAGCCCAGATGTGACAACAATACTCCATGCATGGGCGGATGGTGGCTTTGTAGAGATACAGGAGAATGTCAGGTGTGAGGAGTTTACTAGCCTGGTAGAGGGAGCCAACCTTCTTTGCGGCAGCCTTGGCAATGTATTCAATGTATTTGTTCTAATTCATGTTACATGTGAAGGTTAGGCCGAGGAGTTTGAATGATAAACTCTCCGGTAGGGTGTTATTAGCCATGACACTCGGTGGTTGGAGGGGTTTCTTGTAGTTATTGAAGGAAAGGAGATTTGTCTTAGCGGCATTAAAAGTTACCACCCATTTATGACCCAAATCCACTACAGCCTGGGAGTCATTTTCTAAAGATTCAGCCATTGCATTGGATATGATCGCGTCGGTTTTTTCACTTCCGGCTAAGAATGTTGTGAGAAGTCGGCGGTGGATTGTGAAATTTCTCAATATCAGATTTCATAAATAGTTATTAAATATGTATCAATATGTTCATTGATGTATGTTAGGGACAACCATTGTAATCTGTTATGTCTCCATGTATGTGTATGTATAGATGAATAAGTAACATGTGTCTTATTTGTATTGTTTCCTTACGAAGCCTTCTTCCATCACCTGTGCAATTCTGGGTGACTTATCAAAGCAATAATTCTAGAAAATTTACTTTCATTTACGATTTAATGTCATAACTAATTGTGAGGCTAGATTGTTTAAAACAATTATGTTTTGAACTGATGCAGGTTACCAAATGAAGGTTTATAATTTAAAAAGTCGCTCAATGTACCAGCTCCACATTGGATAATCATCCAAATTGTCAAAATTAAAAGGCATGCTAGTATCCTTAATAACCTATGCTCCTATATTAGCTTGACTTAATGCTCCTCCTGCATGCATGAAACGAAGGCCTTGATTGGTCGACCAATCATAGAATATAAAAATGCAAAACGATCTGTGGTTAGTTAGCTAATCAAAATAGTCGCTTTAAGTATTGATAAAAGAACTACTGAATAAACAATAAAGTAACTACGGCTGACTTATGTCCTCATCCATGAGACATACATAGCTATGAGGGAAGCAGAGGTCCCGTTTTTTGTCCCCTTATTTCGTGTAAATGAAGGAACTCGCCACAAACCACGATTTCAGCAGTCAACTATACACTTTTATCTCTCGCAGGAAATGACCAAGGCGTTTATGCAAGGAAGCCCTTGAGCGATGTTTCTGACAACGGGGGAAGAATTGCGGTTTTCTGGGTCGGAATCTATCCATCTAACACTTATCTTTGACGTGTTTATGACTTTGACGTAGTATTTTTTTAGCCCCTTACATCAAGTGGGTTTATGCTTTTTCTGGAGTGATTTCCATAAAAGAAATAAAATAGGTACATCAAAAGACGTACGTACAAACAATAAAAATTGAAAAAAAATCATGGATATGACAGCAGAACGCGCACTGACATGAAGCTGTTCTAAAACAACCCAAGATCCACCATTATTCCAATAGACATTCCAATGGATGAATAGGTATGAATATGCCTATTGATGTATATTAGAGGCAACCATATAACTTAACATGTAAGTAAAAAAGAAAACACATGGATCCGAATAAAGTACAAAATAAATATCTTGTATTAACATTTTTTTTTACTTGCATTCACCCGAAACAAGGCCAGGTGACATAGGGAGCTACTGTGAATTAGATAAATTATATATGGAAGGTTAGGGTTAGGGTTAGGGTTAGGGTTAGGGTTAGGGTTAAGGTTTATATTTAAATATCTGTATCTTTGTCCGGTCAGGTAAATATGGATGCAGGAAGGTAATTTCAAAAAGTATCAGTACGAAGAAAGTATAAAGCTCTCCGGCATCTGGGGACGTAAAAAGTGAAATGGTGGGATCTTGCTGACTGACTTGTTTATCGGGGTTATTTACATAGAAAGGGTTAGGGTTAGGGTTAGGGTTAGGGTTAGGGCACCAGTGTAGACAATTCGTTCGAGCATATTCCGTGTAAGTACTTTTGAAACAAGATTTTTAATCGAATTTTAATTACGTTTCGAAATTAAACGCCTCAAAAGAACATGAATTATGCTCGATATTTTCCCGTAATTTTGGTGTACACTAGTATTTTGAACTGATAAGTAAGTATATATATATATATATATATATATATATATATATATATATATGTTTACCTGTTATGTTATTTTGAACTGTCATGTGTCGAATGTATCTCAATATAAAAAAATGAGAGGAAAGAATTAATAGTTGACAGAAATGATTCATCATGCAACTCCAGATGCCATGAAAATCTAGCAATGTTCATGAAACAATCATATTCGGTTATTCTGGAAATCAATATTATATTATAACACGAACAATGAAGAGATTCTGAAGAAGAAGAACAAGAAGAACAAGAAAAAACAGAAGAAGAACAAGAAATAGAAGAAGAAGAAAAAAAGAAAAAGAAGAAGAACAACAAGAAAAAGAAGAAGAAGAAAAAAAGAAAAAAAGTAAAAGAAGAGAAAAAGAAGAGAAAAAATAAGAAGAAAAAGAAAAAGAGAAAAAAACGGAAAAAAGAAAAAGAAGAAGAAAAAGAAGAACAAGAAAAAGAAGAAGAAGAAAAAAAGAAAAAGAAAAAGAAGAAGCGGATAAAAAAGAAGAAAAAAAGAAAAAGAAGAAAAAGAAGAACAAGAAGAAGAAAAGGACAAAGAGAAAAAGGCGGAAGAAAAAGAAGAAGAAGTAGAAAAACAAGAAGAAGAGAAAAGAAGAAGAAGAAGAGAAAAAGAAGAAGCGGAATAAAAAGAAGAAGAAAAAGAATTAGAAGAAAACGAAGAAGAAAAAGAACAAGACGAAAAAGAAGAAGAGAAAGAAGAAGGAAGAGAAGAACAACAACAAAAGAAAAGAAGAAGAAGAAGAAGAAAAAGAAAAAATAGAAGAAGAAAAAGAAGAAAAAAGGAAGAAGAGAAAGAAGAAGAAAAGGAAGAAGAAAAAGAAGAAGAAGAAGACGAAAAAGAAGAGAAAGAAGAAGTAGCGGAAGAAAAAGAAAAAGTAAAAGAAAAAGAAAAAACAGAAAAAGAAGAAGAACAACAACAAAAAAGAAAAGAAAAGAAGAAGAAAAAGAAGAATGTTCATCATATACTTCCATGCCGACATTCAGTCCGAATGCTGTATTATGATTAGAGAGTTCGGTATCAAAAGAGAGAGAAAGAGAGAGAGAGAGAGAGAGAAATAGACGGGGAGAAGAAAGAGATAGAGAGGGGGGTTTAACAACGTTAAAAAAAATTGTATCACTTTCAGGCATCCATACACGATTTTTTCACCGGAAGCCAGAAGTCCTCCCCAAGATTCCCTTCTGCCACCTGAACTTAACTCACGGTTCATGTTTGTTTGTTTTTCTAGTCCGAGAGCGAACTTGTTTTTTAGATTTTTGTGTCAAGTTAACTTGCACTGGTCCACCTAGATACTAAATCCATACTAGCTGATGTAATTTTTCTTCACATAGTCCATCCATTGAGTAACAAGTGTATATTGAATATTAAGCTGGCAGACGACAATTTCGAATTGATTCGCATATCAAACTCGAAACAGGATTTACATATACGAAATAATCTTTAAACCCATAAAATTAGAAAATTGAATGTCTCCTGTTTATTAGCATTTGTCGATTTTGAATTATGAAATGAGTGTTCAGAAAGCCAAACAGCGCGATATTGTTGAATAAATGTTTTTCTTTTAATTAAAATAATTACTTTAAAATTCAATTTTCCATGTCATTACGCGTAGGCGCACGTTTTCTCTTGGCCGGACATTTAATCCTAACACCATCATAACATCACACTGATTTTCAACTATACGTGACTAAAAAAAAGTTACTAAAAAAAGTATGGAATGTCTTTTAATATCTGAAGAAAGGGTTATATTGACAAAAAATGAAAACTTCAAAAAATGAAAGAAAAATATTAATAACGATTTCACATTGATTGGCTTTTTAAAAACGTTATTTCAAAATTACAAAATTCAGCAGTGTTTATTAACAAGAGAGATTCAATTCTTAACATTCAAATTATCGTTTAAAAACAGGCTGGTTTCTTAATGAAATGTGTTTAATTAGTTGTATGAATAATTTTTATTAATATCATCTTATCAGAAAATATTGTAAATACACATGTAAATTTGAGAATAGCAGTTATAAGTGTATATTTGTAAATATGAATTTATTAGAAGTTTAAAAGAAATTAATTATGTAAATTGTAAAACCCGTCTAGTGTCTGAACGTGTTTTTGTAACAGTATATAAGGAAGTTGAAACAGTATTATTTAAGTAAGATTCTTGACACGTTTTCTGTTCGAATCGCAGTCTCGTCTTGAAATTTCTTTCTACTTTACTTATATATTATTTAATGTTATTTAATCTAAATTAAGTAATTAATAATTTTCTTAACGTATTTCTAATATACAAAGATTATCAACGCTGACTTGAAAAAAATAAGTAAATAGTAATTCTTACGTTTACAAAAATTCACGCCGACGGACAGACAGACAGACAGACAGACAGACAGAGAACCTGCTCGTTGTATTACTTTGTTTGGCCTTCTTGAAGATGCATTGCCGAGAATTTTAAAGTTAAAATACTGAAAAAATCATCTGTTTTAAATATCGTCATTTCATAATATAAAAAGTCGTTTCAAGAAGGTCTCCTTAGTCCTGATCGACAACCTTCTCATGGCTAGAGTCTCGAACAAAATATCTGGATTGAAAACCTAAAATTGCTTAAAAAGTAAATGGGCTCTGCTAGCCCTTTGCACTCCTTCTTGGTCTATTATCGAGGCGCAGAGGTACTAGCACAGCCACATCTAAAAGACACCAAGTGCTTGACCTGGTTTCCTGACTAAGATAATGTGCAGCGAGATGTCTGTTTACATTAGTTTTAATTTTTTGCATGTCGGTACAGTCGAGGAAACAGGGATCACGGAGGGAGTTCCAAAGACCAGCAGCACGAGGAAAGAAGCTATTGAGGTAGAAGGCTTTCCGGCATCTGGGGACCTCCACACTGAATGGATAGGATTTAGCTGATTCTCAGGTTGGTCGAATGTATTTACGTCGAGGGGTACACTAGAGCAGCAAATTCATCGGAGCACAATCAATTGAAGTACTTTAAGAACAGGCACAAGGGTGAAACATTGCGGCGATGGAACAGGGGCTGGAGCTTGGTTGATAGTGAAGGACCTATAAAGTTAACGACTCTTTTTTGGACCTTGTCTAAGAGGGAGAGACTAGTGGGTGATGCACCAGCCCAGATGTGGCAACAATACTCCATACATAGGTTGATAGTGGTTTTGTAGAGATATAAGATAATGTCAGGTGTTAGAAGTTTACTAGCACGGTAGAGGGATCCCCCTACTTTTCCAGTAGCCTTGACAATGTCTTCTATGTAATCATTCTAATTAATGTTACCTTTGGATGTTAGACCGAGGAGTTTGAACGTTGAACTCTCAGCTGGGGTGTTATTTGCCATGGCAATCGGTGTTGGAAGATATTTTGGTAGTTATTGAAAGAAAAAGGAGCTTTGTCTTTGCAGTATTAAATGTTACCATCCATTTATGACCCCATTCCACTACAGACTGGAGGTCACTTTCTAAGGATCCAGCTACTGCCTCTGATATGTGTGCGTCCGTTTTACTCACATGACTTTCATTTTGGTTTCTGAAGAGCAGCGTGTACTTGCTTTTTCTGAAATGTAAAAAAATAAATTCGCCACGTCCTTAAACAGCAGAAGTTGCAATCTTTATCATAGAGGGGATGATTACGTATATATAAATATTAATATATATGATAATTTTATTAACACAGAATCTCTCCAAATATGATCTGAGGTTAAGATCGGATTCTAACTCTGCCTGATGAGATCTCAGTTTATAGTAACTGTTGATCGATAACATCGACATGCCAGTGTCGCAGATTTTGTACATGTCTGTGTAAATAAAATTATCATATATAAAGCTCTATTTTGATATTGAGCACTTTTTGTAAACCCGGTTAAAATTCTCTGGATTACCACCCTGTGGATATTTTTCACCTGGATTATTACCATTATTATTATAAATATTAATATATAATTATTTATAATAAATGTCTTAATAAACACCCACATGCATACATATATATATATATATATATATATATATATATATATATATATATATATATATATAATTATAAAAATAATTATATAATTATATTTGGTTTTTTGACGTGGTTGTTTATACATCTGAGGAGACCTAATTAAGGGGTCGAAATAAGTTATAATGTGTACAACCTTAATGTGTGTATAGTTTTTTTCTTTTTATAATTCTGTTTTGCTCTGTTTAAATTACATTGAGCTCTGTTATTCAGATTCTCAACACAAAATCGAAATCTACACACTATATATATATATATATATACAGGGTGGGCAAAAATAAGGGTCCTATTTTTACAAATTCATAACTTTTTTATTTATTGATTTAAAAAAAAATTTTTTTTTAGAATAAGTAAAGGACCCCTTCCGAAGCAAGCATGAGCCGTATTAGCCTTAAGGAACGTACCCTCATTTAGAAAACATTATTTTTGCTTAAAAAACTCAAAACAGTGTAAAAAACAATACTTTAGTTTTTGTAAGTTTTAAGAAGTGTTTTTCGGCTAAAATTTGTTTTGTTTATTTCAAAAAATCTCGGAAGGGTCAGTCTACACACACAAAGTTTGGTGAGTTTAACTTTTATTTTGTGGAAGTTATTCAAATTCAAGTTATTCAAATTTAAAGATAGGACCCTTATTTTGGCCCACCCTGTATATATATATATATATATATATATATATATATATATATATATATATATATATATATATATATATATATATATGTTTCATCTTTTTCATTGGCGTAAAACAACGGTTCTTTGTAGTTTAGGTGAAAAAAAGAGTTAATGCTGCGAATGTCTTAAAAGAATGAACCAAAGATTGGATCTCAGTCGAGCATATCTCCCAAGGATATTACGTCACGTCTTTAAATGTGTTTTTATTAATCTGATGCATAATTGAGATTTATAAATGCATTCCTTGGTTCGGTCCTTGAATTATTTTCCTAATCGCAAGGGATGTTCTCTGTCAGTGCTCATTGAGTTAGGGTTAGGGTTACGGTTAAGGGCAGGGTTATGGGTAAGGTTAGGGTTAGGGGTAAGGTTAGGGTTAGGGTTAGGGTTAAGGGTAAGGTTATGGGGTAAGGTATGAGTCATGGTGTTTTGGAATGTGGCCATTTTAATTACCGTTCATGTTCCGGGCACGAAATAATCACGAAAAAATATGATGTAATAAAATGAATTCATCGTCGAGTTGATAACGACCATTTCTAGAGGTGACACACCAGGAACAAATCGTTAATTGAAAATAGGATTCCGAATTATTGTCTTATTTCGAATCGGATTTTTTTTTGACGGAGTGACCTCTGTTTGGGAAGGATTAATTGTGTCGATTTAAACATGTAATGCAATGGTTCCCTTTCCTCTCGAAACTGAGAGACAATTATGATTAAATTTTCACAGAATCTGAATCTGATCCGGCAGTTTTCTAATATGTAGAAATTCTTAAATAGTCGCCTTAAGAAAAATCATTCCAGGGGAATAACTCGTAATATTTTAGTAAGAGTTACTGTTTCTTACTTGCTTTTTTTTTTTTTTTTTACTTATGTAAAAGCCATTATCTTATTCGTACAGCGCGGTGCATGGTTATACAAGTCGTGTTATGAGACCTGAGGTCTAAGGTTCGAATCGTGCGGTGGGTAGGTCGGTAATCTATATCCACACTGATGAGTCTTTATGTGACGAAACAAACGCTTGTCTGTAAATATAAATATTTAGTTTATATATATATATATATAAGTATAAATTTTTATTTATACAAACATTATTGGTTACATATGTGCATACATGTTTCGGAAAGTCAACCTCATCAGACCAAGAATTTTTCAGAAATTCCTGAAATATTCTTGGTCTGATGAGGTTGACTTTCTGGGAAAAGTGCAACCGAAACATGTATGCACATATGTAACCAATAATGTTTGTATAAATAAAAATTTATACTTATAAACAGCTCTACTTGTTATTGAGCACTTTTTATGAAAACTTGAGTTTCTACGGATTTACATTTACAGAAACTAATACAATACATGTACGATATATATATATATATATATATATATATATATATATATATATATATATATATATATATATATATATACGATAAAGAGAACAGTTTTTTAGAATATTTTGAAAACCTGGACAACGCAAATTATTTGTTTTTTAAAATAAATTATTTATTTACTTTAAAAACTTTTTTATAAACTTGAGTACTTTCGATGAAAAACACCTTTGTCAGAAGTTTAAGCATAGTTTTTCTTCTCTTCCTCTTTCGTGCAATCCTACTCGACTGAGACATATTTATCGCAGTCAAGTTGAAATTCGTCTTGATGCTATAGACGATAAGTGTTGATATGCCGTACTCAAGTTTATAAGAAAAAAGTTTTTAAAGTAAATGAATAATTTATTTTAAAAAACAAATAATTTGTGTTGTCCAGGTTTTCAAAATATTCTAAAAAAATATTCTCCTTATTACTGCTATTCCGGCAACGTTTTCAATGTGTGACTTTTCAAAGTATATATATATATATATATATATATATATATATATATATATATATATATATATATATATAAAATATTGGTTGGTCGTTCAATTTCAAAGTATTGCAGGGTTAGTTAATAAAATTAGAATATAAGCCATTATCAATACAAGATTAATTTATTATTATTATTAAAAAAAAAACACAAGAATAAACAAACTTATTTCTTTGTTACTTGATAAACGTCTTTGGTGCGATGTCTCTGCTCTGTTGTTGTTGGCGGTTATGATTCAAATTCAAATTTAAAAATAAAATGACTCAATACTGGTCACTCCTGATGATGGAATTTTATTCCGAAATTAATAGGATTAATGTAAAAAAATATAATAATAATAAATTTATCTTGTATTGCTAATGGCTTATATTTCAATTTTATATATATATATATTATAATATAAAATGAGGTAATAAAATAAGGTGTCAATCAAATTTTATTAGAATTCAAAGTTCATGCAAAGCATCCTTAAGTCCTTAGCTCATGAGTTTTCAAAGATAATTCTTCTCTTCAGAGGACCATTACCGCAGTTATACTACTACAGGTAATAAAATTACGCTTTGAAAATATATAAAATTATTTACACAAATACATAAAAATACATAACATCAAATATATCAACCCAAAAACATACTTTTTTGTTGAATCTATACACTCCATCCAGGTTATACAAGTTGAAAAACATAATCAGGAAAGACATCCAGAGGGTTGATGAAGATTACTCCAGGTTATAAACAGCAGTCCAAATACGAGAAATTGAAGGAGCTGACAAAGTTATCCAGTCGCGAAATACCTCATGAGCTAAGGACTTTAAAATACTTTGCTTGAAGTTTGAATGCTAATAAAATTTGATTGACACCTTATTTTATTACTTCATTTTATATTATGATACTAATGCTCTATCCAGTATATTGAGCTTCAGTTTTTTATCCGGATGTTTCACTAATTATAAGATATTAGTTGACGCTTATATCTTTTGTTGGGTAGTTTTATATATATATATATATATATATATATATATATATATATATATAGAGAGAGAGAGAGAGAGAGAGATGGCAATAATAATTGTAAAAATACAATATCTATTAAGTTTTCAGTCGCTCAAAACAAGATGTTTCAAATAATAAAAAAAATAATATTTCCTTCCTTAAGCCATGGCTTTTCAAAGACGAAATCTCACCAGAAGAAGAAATACAAAGAGATAAGTTGTTAAAGTAATAATTTGAAAAGATATAAATATAATATAGGGAATATAATATATTATATAATTAATTATATATCATTTCACATTATCTCTTTTTATTCCTCTGGGGATAAGATTTCATTTTGTTTTATTCTGTTGAGCAATTGATGACGTAATATATCTAGTATTTGTATTATCTTGATTAGTATCTTTTACTTGTCTATATAATTGCTCTATCTCGTATATTGAGCACGAATTCTTTCATGATAAGTTCAACTTTAAAGGTATACATTATATCTTTATTTTATTTACATTATGTATATATATATAGTGTAATATATTATTATTATTATTATTATTATTATTATTATTATTATTATTATCATTATATTAGTGAAATTTAAGCTGAATTATTTCTACACTCGATTATTGGGGAAATGGTCGTTTGATCAGTACCACTGGAGAGCCATGAATATTATAACTGTCCTGTTTTTAAATCTCCGAAACAGTTACATGGTAAACAGCTGATAATCCTCGTTTTTAATATTTCACGCTTAAGTTAAGGTCCCATGTTTTTGTTTCACTGTTAGATACTTAAACCCCTTTTTTATTTTATTTACTTATTATTATTTTTATTTATTAATTTTCCAAATATCTTGGATTTAGTTAGTTACTCTGGGAATTTAAACTGCATTTTCCTTTTTTTCTTCTTTTGGTTAAAATGACTCAAAGCTTCTTTAGACTATATATATATATATATATATATATATATATATATATATATATATATATATATATATATATATATATATAAAGTAATATAAAACAATTATTTTATATCAATTCCTGGATCGATAAAACTATGCTCAATATTGAGAAACATGAGTATAGAAGAGAAAATGATCATAAAACAAATGTAAAGTTACATACATTACAAGTTTATTATATTTAAATAGTACAACAAAGAATAGTTTATAAAAGTCCTTAAACCATGTTTTTTCAAAGAAATATGTCTTATCATCAGTAGGAATGCTGAATATTGGGAATAGAGCAATATTATTGAAGAGAAAATGATCATAAAACAAATGTAAAGTTACATACATTACAAGTTTATTATATTTAAATAGTGCAACAGAGAATAGTTTATAAAAGTCCTTAAACCATGTTTTTTCAAAGAAATATGTCTTATCATCAGTAGGAATGCTGAATATTGGGAATAGAGCAATATTATTGAAGAGAAAATGATCATAAAACAAATGTAAAGTTACATACATTACAAGTTTATTATATTTAAATAGTAAAACAGAGAATAGTTCATAAAAGTCCTTAAACCATGTTTTTTCAAAGAAATATGTCTTATCATCAGAAGGAATGCTGAATATTGGAAATAGAGCAATATTATTGAGGAGAAAATGATCATAAAACAAATATAAAGTTACATACATTACAAGTTTATTATATGTAAATAGTACAACAGAGAATAGTTAATAAAAGTCGTTAAACCATGTTTTTTCAAAGAAATATGTCTTATCATCAGAAGGAATGCTGAATATTGGGAATAGAGCAATATTATTAAAGATAAAATGGTCATAAAACAAATATAAAGTTGCATACATTACAAGTTTATTATATTTAAATAGTACAACAGAGAATAGTTTATAAAAGTCCTTAAACCATGTTTTTTCAAAGAAATATGTCTTATCATCAGAAGGAATGCTGAATATTGGGAATAGAGCAATATTATTAAAGATAAAATGGTCATAAAACAAATGTAAAGTTTTATACATTACAAGTGTATTATATTTAAATAGTACAATAGAGAATAGTTTATAAAAGTCCTTAAACCATGTTTTTTCAAAGAAATATGTCTTATCATCAAAAGGAAAAACCAATTATTTAACATCGTTTACATTATTAATTTCGAAAAGTTTGTAAAAAAAATAACAATCAGTTAGAAATTCGAAAAAAAAACAAGAAAATGAGTTTTCTAAAATCCAAACCAATACATGATATTTGTTCGTTCTAATGTTTTAAGGGTTTGGGTTAGGGGGATTTTTTTCTACCATAAGATATTTTAGCTTGAGTTAGTTGTTCTTTATTTTTTATTTTTTATTTTTTTAATATTGTTAAATTCTTATTTAACAATATTTAAAAAATAAAAAAATAAAAATAATAGATAGATTGTATAAATAATAGATTGTAACTCGAATATTTTGGCTTGAGTTTGTTGTTCTTTATTTTTTATTTTTTATTTTTTTAATATTGTTAAATTCTTATTTAACAATATTAAAAAAATAAAAAATAAAAATAATAGATAGATTGTATAAATTATAGATTGTAACTCGAATATTTTGGCTTGAGTTTGTCGTTCTTTATTTTTTATTTTTATTTTTTTAATATTGTTAAATTCTTATTAAACAATATTAAAAAAATAAAAAATAAAAATAATAGATAGATTGTATAAATAATAGATTGTAACTCGAATATTTTGGCTTGAGTTTATTGTTCTTTATTTTTTATTTTTTATTTTATTTAATATTGTTAAATTCTTATTAAACAATATTAAAAAAATTAAAAAATTAAAATAATAGATAGATTGTATAAATAATAGATTGTAACTCGAATATTTTGGCTTGAGTTTGTCGTTCTTTATTTATTTATTTATTTTTTTAATATTGTGCAATTCTTATTAAACAATATTAAAAAAATAAAAAAAATAAAAATAATAGATAGATTGTATAAATAATAGATTGTAACTCGAATACTTTGGCTTGAGTTTGTTGTTCTTTATTTTTTATTTTTTATTTTTTTAATATTGTTAAATTCTTATTTAACAATATTTAAAAAATAAAAAAATAAAAATAATAGATAGATTGTATAAATAATAGATTGTAACTCGAATATTTTGGCTTGAGTTTATTGTTCTTTATTTTTTATTTTTTATTTTTTTAATATTGTTAAATTCTTATTAAACAATATTAAAAAAATAAAAAAATAAAAATAATAGATAGATTGTATAAATAATAGATTGTAACTCGAATATTTTGGCTTGAGTTTGTTGTTCTTTATTTTTTATTTTTTATTTTTTTAATATTGTTAAATTCTTATTTAACAATATTAAAAAAATAAAAATAAAAAATAAAAAATAAAGAACAACAAACTCAAGCCAAAATATTCGAGTTACAATCTATTTAGGATTACAATCTATTTAAGATTACGCAGTCAATTGGAAAGAAAACACGTTTGAAATGTGTGCATATGCAAGAATAAAAGGTAAACGTTTAGATTGACGACATAAACAGCTTCTTAAAAAATTCTAAGAAAATTAATATAAAGATGATTATATATTTATGCAAACATTGTTAAAAATAACAGAATTCGTATGTTTAATCATACCGTTTTCATTAAAAAAAATTTCTGATGGTATTTTTTGTATTAAAATCAAAACGATTAATAAATGTTCCATAGGTTTCACGAACGTTTTCGATTCTTCGTCGAATCATCCTCAAGTGTCAAAAGTAAATGAACAAAAAAGCTGGAGAAAGAAGAGAATTTGTTTTTAAAGACAGCGGAGAAACGCGCACGTGAATAAACGTTTTCGCATTGTTACAGGAAAGACGTTGATAATTTAAATTGAGCGACGCCGGAGTGGCATCACAGAATAAAATCAGATTTCGTTAAGCTTTTAGAAATGTTGCCACTAGTTTCATACTTGATGTTATTAATTGTAGGTCGTTGTGTGTTAGCTTCCAGTATTTAAAAATGTGTGTAATTGGTTTTGGGTTTTATTATTTTAGCGTTATTACTGAGTGTTTGTCTTAACTCAGAAGTGAGAAGTTATATTTTTGTAGATTTTGACAGGCGGTTTAATAGGGTAGGGGTTTGTAAAACTAATGCTGCTATTGGCTTTATTATTACTTTTATGGGAGTTACATTCTTCTAAACGGCATGTAAACTTATAAATAACATCAGTTGTTACTTATGGTTTGGGGTTAATGGGAGAGGAGTTGTTTTTACTACAAGATTTTGAGATTTAAATTTCTTTAAGTAAATAATGAGTGTATTTTTATTATTATTGTAATTAACATATATACTGATGATACTCTATAGATTGTCATCGATTGTCATTCCATGAGATCGATAGATTGTCATGAATTGTCATTCCATGAGATCGATAGATTGTCATGAATTGTAATTCCATGAGATCGATAGATTGTCATGAATTGTAATTCCATAGGATCGATAGATTGTCATGAATTGTAATTCCATGAGATCGATAGATTGTCATAGATTGTCATTCCATAGGATCGATAGATTGTCATAGATAGTCATTCCATAGGATCGATAGATTGTCATGAATTGTAATTCCATAGGATCGATAGATTGTCATAGATTGTAATTCCATGAGATCGATAGATTGTCATGAGTTGTAATTCCATGAGATCGATAGATTGTCATGAATTGTAATTCCATGAGATCGATAGATTGTCATGAATTGTAATTCCATGAGATCGATAGATTGTCATAGATTGTAATTCCATGAGATCGATAGATTGTCATGAATTGTAATTCCATGAGATCGATAGATTGTCATGAATTGTAATTCCATGAGATCGATAGATTGTCATGAATTGTAATTCCATGAGATCGATAGATTGTCATAGATTGTAATTCCATAGGATCGATAGATTATCATGAATTGTAATTCCATGAGATCGATAGATTGTCATAGATTGTAATTCCATAGGATCGATAGATTGTCATAGGTTGTCATTCCATGAGATCGATAGATTGTCATAGATTGTTATTCCATGAGATCGATAGATTGTCATGAATTGTAATTCCATGAGATCGATAGATTGTCATAGATTGTCATTCCATAGGATCGATAGATTGTCATAGATTGTCATTCCATAGGATCGATAGATTGTCATAGATTGTAGTTCCATGAGATCGATAGATTGTCATAGATTGTCATTCCAAAGGATCGATAGATTGTCATAGATTGTCATTCCATGAGATCGATAGATTGTCATAGATTGTCATTCCTAAGGGTCGATAGATTGTCATAGATTGTCATTCCATGAGATCGATAGATTGTCATAGATTGTCATTCCAAAGGATCGATAGATTGTCATAGATTGTCATTCCATGAGATCGATAGATTGTCATAGATTGTCATTCCAAAGGATCGATAGATTGTCATAGATTGTCATTCCATGAGATCGATAGATTGTCATAGATTGTCATTCCAAAGGATCGATAGATTGTCATAGATTGTCATTCCATGAGATCGATAGATTGTCATAGATTGTCATTCCAAAAGATCGATAGATTGTCATAGATTGTCATTCCATGAGATCGATAGATTGTCATAGATTGTCATTCCATAGGATCGATAGATTGTCATGAATTGTAATTCCATGAGATCGATAGATTGTCATAGATTGTCATTCCAAAGCATCGATAGATTGTCATAGATTGTCATTCCATGAGATCGATAGATTGTCATAGATTGTCATTCCATAGGATCGATAGATTGTCATAGATTGTCATTCCATAGGATCGATAGATTGTCATAGATTGTCATTCCAAAGGATCGATAGATTGTCATGAATTGTAATTCCATGAGATCGATAGATTGTCATAGATTGTCATTCCAAAGGATCGATAGATTGTCATAGATTGTCATTCCATGAGATCGATAGATTGTCATAGATTGTCATTCCAAAGGATCGATAGATTGTCATAGATTGTCATTCCATGAGATCGATAGATTGTCATAGATTGTCATTCCATGAGATCGATAGATTGTCATAGATTGTCATTCCAAAGGATCGATAGATTGTCATAGATTGTCATTCCATAGGATCGATAGATTGTCATAGATTGTCATTCCATGAGATCGATAGATTGTCATAGATTGTCATTCCATAGGATCGATAGATTGTCATGAATTGTAATTCCATGAGATCGATAGATTGTAATAGATTGTCATTCCATAGGATCGATAGATTGTCATGAACTGTAATTCCATGAGATCGATAGATTGTCATAGATTGTCATTCCATGAGATCGATAGATTGTCATAGATTGTCATTCCATGAGATCGATAGATTGTCATAGATTGTCATCCCATGAGATCGATAGATTGTCATAGATTGTCATTCCAAAGGATCGATAGATTGTCATAGATTGTCATTCCATAGGATCGATAGATTGTCATAGATTGTCATTCCAAAGGATCGATAGATTGTCATAGATTGTCATTCCATAGGATCGATAGATTGTCATAGATTGTCATTCAATGAGATCGATAGATTGTCATAGATTGTCATTCCAAAGGATCGATAGATTGTAATAGATTGTCATGCCATAGGATCGATAGATTGTCATAGATTGTCATTCCATGAGATCGATAGATTGTCATAGATTGTCATTCCAAAGGATCGATAGATTGTCATAGATTGTCATTCCATGAGATCGATAGATTGTCATTAATTGTCATTCCAAAGGATCGATAGATTGTCATAGATTGTCATTCCATGAGATCGATAGATTGTCATAGATTGTCATTCCAAAGGATCGATAGATTGTCATAGATTGTCATTCCATGAGATCGATAGATTGTCATAGATTGTCATTCCAAAGGATCGATAGATTGTCATAGATTGTCATTCCCTGAGATCGATAGATTGTCATAGATTGTAATTCCAAAGGATCGATAGATTGTCATAAATTGTCATTCCATGAGATCGATAGATTGTCATAGATTGTCATTCAATAGGGTCGATAGATTGTCATGAATTGTAATTCCATGAGATCGATAGATTGTCATGAATTGTAATTCCATGAGATCGATAGATTGTCATAGATTGTAATTCCATAGAATCGATAGATTGTCATGAATTGTAATTCCATGAGATCGATAGATTTTCATAGATTGTAATTCCTAAGGATCGATAGATTGTCATAGGTTGTCATTCCATGAGATCGATAGATTGTCATAGATTGTCATTCCAAACGATCGATAGATTGTCATAGATTGTCATTCCATGAGATCGATAGATTGTCATAGATTGTCATTCCATGAGATCGATAGATTGTCATAGATTGTCATTCCATAGGATCGATAGATTGTCATAGATTGTCATTCCATGAGATCGATAGATTGTCATAGATTGTCATTCCATGAGATCGATAGATTGTCATGAATTGTAATTTCATGAGATCGATAGATTGTCATAGATTGTCATTCCATAGGATCGATAGATTGTCATGAATTGTAATTCCATGAGATCGATAGATTGTCATGAATTGTAATTCCATGAGATCGATAGATTGTCATAGATTGTAATTCCATAGGATCGATAGATTGTCATGAATTGTAATTCCATGAGATCGATAGATTGTCATAGATTGTAATTCCATAGGATCGATAGATTGTCATAGGTTGTCATTCCATGAGATCGATAGATTGTCATAGATTGTCATTCCAAACGATCGATAGATTGTCATAGATTGTCATTCCATGAGATCGATAGATTGTCATAGATTGTCATTCCATAGGATCGATAGATTGTCATAGATTGTCATTCCAAAGGATCGATAGATTGTCATAGATTGTCATTCCATGAGATCGATAGATTGTCATAGATTGTCATTCCAAAGGATCGATAGATTGTCATAGATTGTCATTCCTAAGGGTCGATAGATTGTCATAGATTGTCATTCCATGAGATCGATAGATTGTCAGAGATTGTCATTCCAAAGGATCGATAGATTGTCATAGATTGTCATTCCATGAGATCGATAGATTGTCATAGATTGTCATTCCAAAGGATCGATAGATTGTCATAGATTGTCATTCCATGAGATCGATAGATTGTCATAGATTGTCATTCCAAAGGATCGATAGATTGTCATAGATTGTCATTCCATGAGATCGATAGATTGTCATAGATTGTCATTCCAAAAGATCGATAGATTGTCATAGATTGTCATTCCATGAGATCGATAGATTGTCATAGATTGTCATTCCATAGGATCGATAGATTGTCATGAATTGTAATTCCATGAGATCGATAGATTGTCATAGATTGTCATTCCAAAGCATCGATAGATTGTCATAGATTGTCATTCCATGAGATCGATAGATTGTCATAGATTGTCATTCCATAGGATCGATAGATTGTCATAGATTGTCATTCCATAGGATCGATAGATTGTCATAGATTGTCATTCCAAAGGATCGATAGATTGTCATGAATTGTAATTCCATGAGATCGATAGATTGTCATAGATTGTCATTCCAAAGGATCGATAGATTGTCATAGATTGTCATTCCATGAGATCGATAGATTGTCATAGATTGTCATTCCAAAGGATCGATAGATTGTCATAGATTGTCATTCCATGAGATCGATAGATTGTCATAGATTGTCATTCCATGAGATCGATAGATTGTCATAGATTGTCATTCCAAAGGATCGATAGATTGTCATAGATTGTCATTCCATAGGATCGATAGATTGTCATAGATTGTCATTCCATGAGATCGATAGATTGTCATAGATTGTCATTCCATAGGATCGATAGATTGTCATGAATTGTAATTCCATGAGATCGATAGATTGTAATAGATTGTCATTCCATAGGATCGATAGATTGTCATGAACTGTAATTCCATGAGATCGATAGATTGTCATAGATTGTCATTCCATGAGATCGATAGATTGTCATAGATTGTCATTCCATGAGATCGATAGATTGTCATAGATTGTCATCCCATGAGATCGATAGATTGTCATAGATTGTCATTCCAAAGGATCGATAGATTGTCATAGATTGTCATTCCATAGGATCGATAGATTGTCATAGATTGTCATTCCAAAGGATCGATAGATTGTCATAGATTGTCATTCCATAGGATCGATAGATTGTCATAGATTGTCATTCAATGAGATCGATAGATTGTCATAGATTGTCATTCCAAAGGATCGATAGATTGTAATAGATTGTCATGCCATAGGATCGATAGATTGTCATAGATTGTCATTCCATGAGATCGATAGATTGTCATAGATTGTCATTCCAAAGGATCGATAGATTGTCATAGATTGTCATTCCATGAGATCGATAGATTGTCATTAATTGTCATTCCAAAGGATCGATAGATTGTCATAGATTGTCATTCCATGAGATCGATAGATTGTCATAGATTGTCATTCCAAAGGATCGATAGATTGTCATAGATTGTCATTCCATGAGATCGATAGATTGTCATAGATTGTCATTCCAAAGGATCGATAGATTGTCATAGATTGTCATTCCATGAGATCGATAGATTGTCATAGATTGTAATTCCAAAGGATCGATAGATTGTCATAAATTGTCATTCCATGAGATCGATAGATTGTCATAGATTGTCATTCAATAGGGTCGATAGATTGTCATGAATTGTAATTCCATGAGATCGATAGATTGTCATGAATTGTAATTCCATGAGATCGATAGATTGTCATAGATTGTAATTCCATAGAATCGATAGATTGTCATGAATTGTAATTCCATGAGATCGATAGATTTTCATAGATTGTAATTCCTAAGGATCGATAGATTGTCATAGGTTGTCATTCCATGAGATCGATAGATTGTCATAGATTGTCATTCCAAACGATCGATAGATTGTCATAGATTGTCATTCCATGAGATCGATAGATTGTCATAGATTGTCATTCCATGAGATCGATAGATTGTCATAGATAGTCATTCCATAGGATCGATAGATTGTCATAGATTGTCATTCCATGAGATCGATAGATTGTCATAGATTGTCATTCCATGAGATCGATAGATTGTCATGAATTGTAATTTCATGAGATCGATAGATTGTCATAGATTGTCATTCCATAGGATCGATAGATTGTCATGAATTGTAATTCCATGAGATCGATAGATTGTCATGAATTGTAATTCCATGAGATCGATAGATTGTCATAGATTGTAATTCCATAGGATCGATAGATTGTCATGAATTGTAATTCCATGAGATCGATAGATTGTCATAGATTGTCATTCCATAGGATCGATAGATTGTCATAGGTTGTCATTCCATGAGATCGATAGATTGTCATAGATTGTCATTCCAAACGATCGATAGATTGTCATAGATTGTCATTCCATGAGATCGATAGATTGTCATAGATTGTCATTCCATAGGATCGATAGATTGTCATAGATTGTCATTCCAAAGGATCGATAGATTGTCATAGATTGTCATTCCATGAGATCGATAGATTGTCATAGATTGTCATTCCAAAGGATCGATAGATTGTCATAGATTGTCATTCCATGAGATCGATAGATTGTCATAGATTGTCATTCCAAAGGATCGATAGATTGTCATAGATTGTCATTCCATGAGATCGATAGATTGTCATAGATTGTCATTCCAAAGGATCGATAGATTGTCATAGATTGTCATTCCATGAGATCGATAGATTGTCATAGATTGTCATTCCAAAGGATCGATAGATTGTCATAGATTGTCATTCCATGACATCGATAGATTGTCATAGATTGTCATTCCAAAGGATCGATAGATTGTCATAGATTGTCATTCCATGAGATCGATAGATTGTCATAGATTGTAATTCCAAAGGATCGATAGATTGTCATAGATTGTCATTCAATGAGATCGATGGATTATCATAGATTGTCATTCCATAGGATCGATAGATTGTCATGAATTGTAATTCTATGAGATCGATAGATTGTCATAGATTGTCATTCCAAGCATCGATAGATTGTCATAGATTGTCATTCCATGAGATCGATAGATTGTCATAGATTGTCATTCCATAGGATCGATAGATTGTCATAGATTGTCATTCCATAGGATCGATAGCTTGTCATAGATTGTCATTCCAATAGATCGATAGATTGTCATGAATTGTCATTCCATGAGATCGATAGATTGTCATAGATTGTCATTCCAAAGGATCGATAGATTGTCATAGATTGTCATTCCATGAGATCGATAGATTGTCATAGATTGTCATTCCATAGGATCGATAGATTGTCATGAATTGTAATTCCATGAGATCGATAGATTGTCATAGATTGTAATTCCATAGGATCGATAGATTGTCATGAATTGTAATTCCATGAGATCGATAGATTGTCATAGATTGTCATTCCATGAGATCGATAGATTGTCACAGATTGTCATTCCATGAGATCGATAGATTTTCTATAGATTGTCATCCCATGAGATCGATAGATTGTCATAGATTGTCATTCCAAAGGATCGATAGATTGTCATAGATTGTCATACAATAGGATCGATAGATTGTCATAGATTGTCATTCCAAAGGATCGATAGATTGTCATAGATTGTCATTCCATAGGATCGATAGATTGTCATAGATTGTCATTCCATAGGATCGATAGATTGTCATAGATTGTCATTCTAAAGGATCGATAGATTGTCATAGATTGTCATTCTATAGGATCGATAGATTGTCATAGATTGTCATTCCAAAGGATCGATAGATTGTCATAGATTGTCATTCCAAAGGATCGATAGATTGTCATAGATTGTCATTCCATAGGATCGATAGATTGTCATGAATTGTAATTCCATGAGATCGATAGATTGTCATAGATTGTCATTCCATAGGATCGATAGATTGTCATAGATTGTCATTCCATGAGATCGATAGATTGTCATAGATTGTCATTCCAAAGGATCGATAGATTGTCATAGATTGTCATGCCATAGGATCGATAGATTGTCATAGATTGTAATTCCATGAGATCGATAGATTGTCATAGATTGTCATTCCAAAGGATCGATAGATTGTCATGAATTGTAATTCCATGAGATCGATAGATTGTCATAGATTGTCATTCCATAGGATCGATAGATTGTCATAGATAGTCATTCCATGAGATCGATAGATTGTCTTAGATTGTCATTCCTAAGGATCGATAGATTGTCATAGATTGTCATTCCATAGGATCGATAGATTGGTATAGATTGTCATTCCAAAGGATCGATAGATTGTCATAGATTGTCATGCCATAGGATCGATAGATTGTCATAGATTGTTATTCCATGAGATCGATAGATTGTCATAGATTGTCATTCCATAGGATCGATAGATTGTCATGAATAGTAATTCCATGAGATCGATAGATTGTCATAGATTGTCATTCCATGAGATCGATAGATTGTCACAGATTGTCATTCCATAGGATCGATAGATTGTCATAGATTGTCATTCCATTAGATCGATAGATTGTCATAGATTGTCATTCCAAAGGATCGATAGATTGTCATAGATTGTCATACAATAGGATCGATAGATTGTCATAGATTGTCATTCCAAAGGATCGATAGATTGTCATAGATTGTCATTCCATAGGATCGATAGATTGTCATAGATTGTCATTCCATAGGATCGATAGATTGTCATAGATTGTCATTCCATAGGATCGATAGATTGTAATAGATTGTCATTCCAAAGGATCGATAGATTGTCATAGATTGTCATTCCATAGGATCGATAGATTGTCATAGATTGTCATTCCTAAGGATCGATAGATTGTCATAGATTGTCATTCCATAGGATCGATAGATTGTCATAGATTGTCATTCCATAGGATCGATAGATTGTCATAGATTGTCATTCCAAAGGATCGATAGATTGTCATAGATTGTCATTCCATAGGATCGATAGATTGTCATAGATTGTAATTCCATGAGATCGATATATTTTCATAGATTGTCATTCCATAGGATCGATAGATTGTCATGAATTGTAATTCCATGAGATCGATAGATTTTCATAGATTGTCATTCCATAGGATCGATAGATTGTCATAGATTGTCATTCCATGAGATCGATAGATTGTCATAGATTGTCATTCCATAGGATCGATAGATTGTCATAGATTGTCATTCCTAAGGATCGATAGATTGTCATAGATTGTCATTCCATAGGATCGATAGATTGTCATAGATTGTCATTCCAAAGGATCGATAGATTGTCATAGATTGTTATTCCATAGGATCGATAGATTGTCATAGATTGTAATTCCATGAGATCGATATATTTTCATAGATTGTCATTCCATAGGATCGATAGATTGTCATGAATTGTAATTCCATGAGATCGATAGATTGTCATAGATTGTCATTCCAAAGGATCGATAGATTGTCATAGATTGTCATTCCATAGGATCGATAGATTGTCATTAGTGTTCAATGAGATGGACTAAGTCTCATAGATTATCATTACATGCGATCGATAGATTGTCATAGATTGTCATTCTATGAGGTCAATTGATTGTCATAGATTGTCATTCCCTGCGATAGATAGATTGTTATAGATTGTCATTCTATGATGTCGATTGATTGTCATCGATTGCAATTCTATGAAATCGATAGATTGTCATCGATTGTCATTCTATGAGATCGATAGATTGTCATCGATTGTTATTCTATTAGATCGATAGATTGTCATGAATTGTAATTCCATGAGATCGATAGATTGTCATTAGTGTTCAATGAGATGGACTAAGTCTCATAGATTATCATTCCATGCGATCGATAGATTGTCATAGACGGTCATTCTATGAGGTCAATTGATTGTCATAGATTGTCATTCCCTGCGATAGATAGATTGTTATAGATTGTCATTCTATGATGTCGATTGATTGTTATCGATTGAAATTCTATGAAATCGATAGATTGTCATAGATTGTCATTCTATTAGATCGATAGATTGTCATAGATTGTAATTCTATGAAATCGATAGATTGTCATCGATTGTCATTCTATGAGATCGATAGATTGTCATCGATTGCAATTCTATGAGATCGATAGATTGTCATAGATTGTCATTCTATGAGATCGATAGATTGTCATCGATTTACATTCTATGAGATCGATAGATTGTTGTATATTACTATGCATGAGATGGACAGATTGTCCGTTTAAATGATGAAGAATATTATTGCTTTTCTGCTGATCCCTTGTCCTTGAATAGCTTATGACCTTAATAAGTGTCGGTCATCAGTAAAAAAAACATGTCCTTATACATTTTCTTCTGAGCAGGGATGGCTTGTTTCCAAGTCAATTCATTATAGCAAGGAGCCATGTCTTTCGGTTGCGGGCGCGTTGTACTTGGAAAAGGGCCATTTTAATTAACTTCCTATCCACGAGTACAAAAGAATCAACGAAAAAAATATGATCAAGTAAAATCAATTCATTCCCAAGTTTATTAAAAAAAAAGTCTTGGAGCTGACTTGCGGTATTTCGGCTCTGCAATTACTCGAAGAAGAGTTCCTTGAAGAATTCCTTCTTTGACCTCCCATTCATCAGAAACGAATCGTTAATGAAAGAATCTAGCCTGAAAAAAAAACGACAAATGATTACAGCTAATTTATTGTTTTTTTTTAACTATTATAAAAAGATTAAAATAGCTGATTTTTTTTACTAATAAAACGAAATGCATTATGGTGGATCTTATACTGCAATTAAACTAATTCTTAATAAGAATTAAGCCATCTTCTTCATGAGCGTTAAAAAAGGATCCAACAACTAAATTCAAGAAAAGGCTTCCCCAGAAATGTCGAACCTTTAACAACATCCCAGGAAGAGACCAGAATACAGCTGTGGACCAGACGTCTAGAGAATGTTCCCTCTTCTACTGACATTGGAATTCTCTCTTTTGAGACCCCCCGTTCCGGTTCAGGGACACCTTTGCTCCAGTGTAAAACATTCAACCGCCTGAGAACGGGAATGGGGCGATCAAAAAGGGGGTATGACTAGAAGGGGGCTACAAAACTGATCTAATCATCCGTCAATGTGTATTGATTTACTCCTCTCCAGGAGTTAGGCACAAGGCCAGTTTTTATCTTACTCCCACAAGTAAGATGTAACCCAAGGTCGGGTCGGGAAAGTGGGGTTTAAAAATTGCCTGGGCAGCCCTGTCGGCATTCCCCGGTAGGGGCGCCTCAGGCCGTAAGCAATAAACTTAATCCTCCCCAAAGAGGGGAGGCAAAGCGTGGGAGGGTGGACCTTCTAGAACTGCACAGGACAGACCCATTGACCGGCGTAAGTCAAGCCCCGAAGGACAAGACAATACCAGTATGGGGTGCAGTATCCATCGGAACAGATACTACACTTTGATCTTAGCCAAAAGGCCAACTGTCCTCTACTGCACAAGCAGTGCAGCTTGAAATATCTTGCAGTGTACAACACTATTGCAAAATGTGGGAAACTGTTGTATGACGACATGACACTTCAAAAGACACGCAAAGAAGAAGGATAGGATTTTTTTAAAAATATTTTCTTTACGTTATTGTGTTTTTGATTTCAATAACTAATCGATTTTTATAAAAAAAATTTATTATTAATGTCTCAGTCACGAAGATGCGGAAAACACAAACACACAGAAACACGTGTTGGAGCCACACACCGGCGCTTTGTCTGGAACTAATTCTACGTCACATTTTCAAATATTTCTTCACTAACGAGTCATTACTTATCAAGGCTAAAAGCCACTCAACTACAAAGGTTATTAAAATGGATGGATTGTCAGTTTAATTATGAAGAATATAATGAGAGGATTGAAAATGCTTAATGGAAAAGTAAGCACAACAAAGTTGCTTGAGAATACGGGTTAATTAGATAGACGGATTTTCAGTCGAATTTTGAAGAATATTATGAGATGATTTAAACTGAATGAAATAGGCAACTTTGGGAGACGTTTAGGAAATGGATTGCTTGGCTGGATTTTAAGACGACCATGTTATAGTCTTCAGGGAAGCAGTTATGTCGTAATGTGTTCAACAGATGTGGAGCTCTTTCTGAACCAATTCATTATAGTAGGGTACACATTTATAAAGGTTGTAGACACGTGCGACTTAGAAAGGGGTCATTTGAATTAACTTCCGGTCCCTGAAAAGAAAAGCATCAAGAATAAAATCTGGTCTGGTAAAATTAATTCCTTTCCAAGTTTAGTTAGAGAAGTCTTGGAGCTGACATGCAATATTTCTGGCATGTAATTACTCGACGAAGAATTCCTTCTTTGACACTTGCAAGGAATAGAACTGTTAATGAAAGAATCGGATTCGAACAAGACCCAACAAATGATTACAGCTGAACAAAGAAATTGTCGTTTTTATTTCTTTCGTCCCCATTTTCCATCTTCACAAATGCTCTCCACTTCCGGTTAATATTGCACATCCTGCCAGTTGTCAGACAAGCCACCGGAAGTATCTGAATTTTCACGAAGAGATTCCACACCTTTTTTTTTAATTTCCTTTGCATGAAACTAACTTAAACTAAATATAGCCTACATTATTACGTCCTAACGCATTTGATCTGTGTTCTAAAATTCATGATGATCGGGCAATTAGTTTAGGAGTGAATCATCTGCATACTAATATATAAACATACTTAACTTTAATGAGCAAAAATATAACTTAAATTCTGCGTATCACGTGGTAATTTGATATGACCGCGAGGATAGAGTGAAAGATTCATGACCGTCGAAATTATCAGTTCTCTACACTGAAGAGAGAAATAAGCTCGAAACGACGTCAAGTAAAAATATAATTGAATCTCTATTTATAAATATATATATATACAAAATCTTTTAGTAAAATTTTAGTAAACTTTTAGTAGATAGAACCTATAGTGAAATGGTTTAAGCTCAATATACGAGATAGAGCAATTATAAAGATAGATGAAAGAAGAGTGATAAACATGTACGAATGTCCAGATTTATTTCAAACTTCATTTGTTCAATGCAAGGTATATTCTGTAATAAAATAATGTTTATTATTCTTTCCTTAAGCCAAGGCTTATCAAAGATCGAAATCTTATCATCAGAGGAATTATATAGATAGATAAGTTGGCAGTGGAAAAGGCAAAATTCAACATTTGAAAAAATATTAAGAAATGGAGAGTGAAAAAAGTTCGTGTAAAAAAAGATATGGGGTTTGTCCAGTTGGTAATTGTCCGTTGATATGGTGTCCAATGAAAGGAGATTAAGATAGAGAAGAAAGGTTTTTCGTGTGATCGAGGCCAAAACCAACAAGCACACCCACGAATTTTTTAAAGCTGCTACGATGGAGGCGTTTGCCACTATAGGCAAGTACATTCACTAAAGCGTGTAGGTCATTTCGTGCCCGCCTTAAGATGATCGTCTCCGCCGCCGGTGGTTACAAAAAATATAATGTAGTATGTAGTATGCAACTCTAACTGTTGCTAAGTAAACTGTCGGGTCTCTGCATATACAACTTTGGTTTGTATTGACTGTTTCGTTTTCTTTTAGTCAAGTGTCGGATTTTGCTGCAAAACTTTATATATATATATATATATATATATATATATATATATATATATATATATATATATATATGGGAAGAGAAGGAGGAAGGTAATCCGACGTGATGGGAAAATGAAAAAGGAAAAACCAAAAACTGGATGTATTTTATGTGTACATCAACGTTTCGTCTTTATTTATAAGACTTCATCAGGATGATAATATAGAGAAAAATGTCATGCAAGTACAAACACATGTAGGCTTGACATATTGGGAAAAAGGATGAAAATAATGGCCACTACTGGGTGGACGTCCGTACTTGGTGAGGAGTGAAAAATGAATGTTTCTGAAAATGAGTGGGGAAGAAGTGGAAAGATGGGGGTGAGCAAGGACTACTGTGGCTGGTAGTAAGAGAAAGAGGTGGGGGGATGAGCAGGAATAATGTGGATGGCAGAGAGGGAGTGGAGGAGAGTGAGGGAGGGGGTATTTGAACAGATGGCTGCGGTCAAGACTGAAGGGGAAAAAGTATATTGGAATGTTTGTGTGTGGGGTGTATGCAGAGATAAGGAGGGTGGGTTGAGAAGAAGGGGAGGCTGTGATTTTGGTGGATGGGCGAAAGTTATGGTCTTAGAGAGCGTTTTGAGAAAATGAGGGAATTTAAGAAGGGGGTATGGAAGAGTGAGGGTATGAGAGAAATAGTTGAGAGGGGGAAGAGTGAGGATTTGTTGTGATAGGGTATGAAATATTTGAAATATTTGGAAAATGATAGCAATGAGTGAGGGAGTGGAGGGGTGGAGGAGGAAGGTAATTTGACGGGTAGGTATTTTGCTGCAAAACTTATATATATATATATATATATATATATATATATATATATATATATATATATATATATTATTTATTTTATTGTCGAACTTGGTAATAAAACAAACCTTTCATACCCACCATTGTCTAATGGTGTGTAACGATTTACAACCCCTTCCACCCTCTATCTACCGGGTTAGGTGCCGCGTCGTTTTTTATGATGTCACAGGTCGAAACACACCATTTCGACTCGTCCCCTTGGGAATTAAAAGGAGAAAAAAACTCTCAGAACAGCCATTATCGTATTCTATTTGGGTCTGGACGCTTGGGCGAGTCCAAACTAACGCAACCTGGTTAAACGCGAAACTAATATGAGAAAATGAATTGTAACATAGACATTAACTATCCTAAACCACACACTGTACAACGATAAAAACAAGTCGACGAGAAATGAAAAAGAAGCACCGAGAGAGAGAGAGAGAGAGAGAGAGAGAGAGAGAGAGAGAGAGAGAGAGAGAGCACGTTTCCGCCCACGTCCAAACCTTCGAGTTATTGCAACCTTCCATATTATACACGATGACACTAAGAAGAAAGAACCTTGCTAATTATAAAAAGAATTACTACTTTTAAATTCTGACGAAATATTTTCGATCTTTGAAGAAGGATACGTTATCCGAAAAAGTTTCACAAAGAACTTTTTCCATTTTGATATAATTGTTTTAAGTTATTTCTTCTGTTCGCCAATTTTTTCAGGAGAATCTCATTTTAGGAGTGTGGGTGATTCTGTTGAGGGTGAAAGATCTACAAATATACCCATATTTAAAAAATCTTATTTCTTAAACGGTACTTCCAGACACCTGTTTTTTAAAAAAATGTTTAAAACGTTTTTAAAATCTTTATTAAGTTTTTTTAATATATTTTTCTGTCTTTAATAATGAAGGTTAAAACACAAAGTGACCATTTTAAATTAATAAGTATATATATAATTGTTTTCTTTGACCAATCGACTTTCCGCGGTTTCGTTTGTTTATTTCATTATATAAGCTGTTTGTAATTGGGAATTTATTTTCATTTTTATGATCATAAAAAATCAACCCTCTCGACTTTGAGTATCGAAAAGACAATAACAAATAACGATTTTGTTGTTTTTTCTAATTAAGTAGATGTGATTATGTTCATACACAGTAAATTTCCTCAACATTGGAATATATTAAATAACACTATTGCAATTATCTGTTTGTTGTATTTTTCAAAATTACCGAAATGTAAAGAAGTTTACAGCTTGATGTCGCGTGGGGGTAGTTTTTGCTAGTGAGACAATAACATCTATATAAGTTTATTTTCTGGATTTTAATTTTTCTGAAATGTAATAGTAACAGGAAATGACGAATGGAACAAAATAATATTTATATATTACTAGCATGACTACTCGGCGTTGCCCGGGGCTATAAAAATGAAATAAAATGTTAAAAGGTATTGTAACAGTTTAATATAAAAACTCTAATCTCAATCCGTCATTCTATCTTTCTCTTTTTCCATATAGAAAATCATACAGAATATTAATTTTGATATGTCAGAAACTGTCCGGACTTCAGAACGTCGAATTAAACCAGCACTAGCGAACCACTATTTGGAACTAAAAGAAAATAAACGACCCGTGAAGATTATGTCTGAATGAGAAATTTAAAATCTTAAACTTTAAAGACCCCCCAAATCTATTAAACTGTAGAAGTGAGATAGCAAACAGCTGTCTGCACAGCATCAAATTTACTTTAGGCTAACAATACACAAATAAATAAATAAATACACAAACAAATAAGTAAAAAAAAACTAAACTAAACAAAAACCTACCAACTAAAAACCTAAAACCTAAAATAAAAATACAAAAAACCACGTGTTAAAATAAGTTCAACCATTATATTGACACAATAAAGAAACAGGATATAGGGCACTCTATAGAAAACATAAAAATAGAACTGGAAATAGAAAGTAAAAATAACCGGACCTTTGTTCATGAGAAGCCCAGCGATTGGCTACGAGAACAACGAAGAATCTGATTGGTTAACTAGCTGGCTGTGTATATAAAAACACCCGACAAAACTAACTCCATGCATTTTGGCCTGAAGATTCCCCCGGGGATGAAACGCGGGAGCCTCTGTGTAGTTAAATTGCCATACATATATTTTCATAACTTACTACCTTGCTCTACTTACGTATCGAGCACTCTTGAAGTAAATACTGTAAACTGATACATAAAACATTATATATCCTAATAAAATTTTATGTGGATACATGAAATAGTAATATATATATATATATATATATATATATATATATATATATATATATATATAAATATAAATATATAACAATGAGTAATTTTTCATTATTATCTATATAGTATACGTTTGCCCTGAGGAAGTCTTTCAATAAAGACGAAACATGAATACCATAGTAATTGGCTTTCTGCTTTCATGTCCATTACGTCGGATCATTTTATCCCCAGTTTTATATATATATATATATATATATATATATATATATATATATATATATATATATATATATATATATATATATACTAATGATAATAGAATTAATGATAAGTGAAATATCGTAGAGTTATCTATCTCGATAAAATAAAGCTCAATACATTGAGTAGAGCAATCAATTTTAAAGAAAGAAAGATGAAGAATAAAAATAGTACAGAATTACATAAAGTTACATAAATTAATATAAATTTTATTACATCGAAAGTTCAGATGCAAGGAGTTACATTAATCTTTAAACCATGGTTTTTCAAAGATAAAACTCTTCTCGTCAGAGGATAAAATCTGGTAATATGGTATTTATAACAATTAAGTATTACCTAGTTCCATTTCACTTTGAAAAATTGAAGAATAAAAAAACAAAAAAAAGGTTGAGGATAAAGAAATAAAAGGCCGGGAAGTAAAAAATTAGCAGTATTGCGAAATGATTTTTGAAGACGAAAGGGACGTTATGGTGTAGATAGTTAATAGTAAAAGTAACAGTTTGTAGAATTGAAGAAAGTTTTTAACAATAAAAGGTGGAGGGTTCAAAATATCTCACTTGGTCCGTATGGATTCGTACTCCATTATAGTATATTTCCGTGGGGTTACAAGTAAAAATCCTGTATTGGTATTTTAAATATCCAATTCGGCAAATACGAGGTTAAGATTGTCTGTTGAAAAGGCGTTATGTGGAAAAGTTCATATCTGCCTTCAATTCCTGGCTTCCTTGGCAGAGAAAAGTTTCAAAAGTTTTATATATCATCATAAATATTCTGCTTAGGGTAGGGAGCTTTGCCGACTAAAGAGAATAGAACCGGATCCACCGAGGTCAAAAAGGAATAATCCTTATTAGGTTAGTGGATTATATATATATATATATATATATATATATATATATATATATATATGAGTAATTTTTCATTATTATTCGAAGCCCCGTACACAAGTAACGTTTAAATAAAATAGGCCAACTTCAACAGGCCGAGAAATAGACCCTGTTTAGATTATATAAAGCGGACAATATAGTCTTAACAGTGTTCAACAGATCACGTTGACAAGAACTTCGCATCTAATTCTCTTAAATGTGCCAATCCGTAACACTATACTCGCCTATCGAAACTTACGTTGTGATGCTTCTATTTTTCTTCAAATACGACTTTAGCGGCCGAACTCTGATTAAAATTGTTCTTAAAATAATCCGCCTCCAAATGTCATTCCGTTTTGGAATTTTGCTTTGATTTCGGCGTTGGTCTAAGAACATAATTGGAAATAAACATGACAACATTCTTGGAAGGCGGCTTCTCTTTTCCTTACGCATCAGTGTAATTACTATGGCATTTTCCCCATCGTTATCATATATAGTTTTACACTTCTATGTCCAGTGCTGTTGTCCTATTCTTTGCTATATTCTTTGTTATACTGCACTCACTATTTCGTTTTAATTCCTGTTTTCCCCATAGATTGTCCTTGTCCTACTCTTTCTTTATAATCTTCCTCCTATCCTCTTACTTTCCACATCCCTTTTCAAGATGTATTTTTTCTTAAACTTTGTAAAAACCTCTTATTTCTCTTCAGCTTTTATTTTCTAATTGTATTTTTATTTCTATTTTAATTTTATTTTTATTTTCATTTTTTGCTCTTATTTCGCTTTTTAAAAAATTTTTATTTAATTTTTATTTTTATTTTTAATTTACTTTTTTTATTTTTTATTTATTTATTTATTTTTTTTTTTTACTTTTTTATTTATTTTTTAATTTATTTTTTATTTTATTTTATTAAGTTTTTTCTCATTTAATTCTCTAATCTCCTTTTATAGTGTTTTTAATTTCTGATTTTTATAGAGATTTAAAAAAAAAATCCACTCGATAAAATTCTTGTAATTTAAAAAAAAAAATGTAATATGTATCTTGGATTCTTCATCCCTCTGATGAGAAAAAAATAATAATTTTAATTTTTTTGCGGAATTTTGAAAAAAAAAAATCTTGGGAAAATTTGTGTCATATATTTTTACATGTACCGATGATTTGTTTGTATGTATCATAGTGTTTTTTTCTTCTCCTATGCTACCAAATATCCACCTGCGATTCTTTCTGTCAACGGATGTTTCTCTAGAAGTAAGTTTTTTTTAAACACGTGTTGTTATAGGCGCTGATGAAGAGACGTTTTGGACTAACTTTATAAAATTATAAAATAAAATAAAATATTTCTAAACTGTTTTGGAAACGATCGTACGCCATAATGAACTTGATGTTCTAATTCTTGGAACAGTAAAAGTAATGATTTGATTCATTAAATGTTTTATATATACAGGGTGGCGCAAAAGTCGCGCATTGGTTTGTTTAGGTGATAGAAACTACAACATTTAAAGTAATTTACTAGCCTTTTCTGATAAATAATACATTTACTTGGTAATTTTGTTACAGTAGTTTTTAAAAATAATATCCTTTAAATGGCCACCATTTTCGGCCTCACAAAGACGGGCTCTAACTAGGGCATTTTCCATTACACTCCTTAGAATAACTGACTCTAGTTCTTTGAAGTGACCTTCTGGACATTCCAATCTGAGTATCTCGTCTTCGAGTTGAGGTGTATGGATGTTCAGCAATGCTATCCTCAACGAGTGCCACATTTTCCGCTGTCCGTACTGAACGTGGTCTGCCAGATCGTGGAAGATCACTCACTGAACCCTGCTGCTGAAACCGAGTCACAAGACGATCAATTGTGATCTGACTCTTTGGGTTAAGGTTATTGAACGATGGTTTCCGAAGTAAAGTTCAATAATTTTGGTTCGTTGTTCGGTGCTATATTTTTCCATGATAAATTATCAATGTTTATATCTGTAATATTCTGAAAAATAAGGAGAAAATTTGATTAAATGTTAAAGTTGTTACTGATTCAAACTAATGCGTGACTTTTGCGCCACTCTGTATATATATATATATATATATATATATATATATATATATATATATATATATATATATATATATATATATGATTATTTTTATTTACACAGACATGTACGTAATCTGCAACACTGGCATGTCGATGTTATCGTTCAACAGCTATTATAAACTGAGATCTTAACCTTAGATCATATTTGGAAGCTTTCCAAATATGATCTAAGGTTAAGATCAGATTCTAACTCTCCCTGATGAGATCTCAGTTTATAATAGCTGTTAATCGATAACATCGACATGCCAGTGTCGCAAATTTTTACATGTCTGTGTAAATTAAAATAATCATATATATATATATATATATATATATATATATATATATATATATATATGATTATATGATTTTATTTTTCATTCTTTCCAAATATGATCTAAGGTTAAGATCGGATTCTAACTCTGCCTGATGAGATCTCAGTTTATAATAGCTGTTGATCGATGATATCGACATGCCAGTGTCGCAGATTTTGTACATGTCTGTGTAAATAAAAATAATCATATATTAAAGCTATATTCGATATTGAGCACTTTTTATACACCCGGTTTAAATACTTTGGATTACTACCCTCTGGATGTTTTACCTGGATTATTATTATGTATATATATATATATTGTGGGGTCTGCGTGCGCGCCGGATTTCTATAGAACGGAGATATTGAAAGCGCGGCAGCAATGTACAACAAATGAAGGACGCAACTGTCGAATTTCCACAGGTTCCACTAGACTCTATATTATTATACTAAATGTGAGTTAACCAACGTTTGTGTTTTTCCTCTATATTCATATTTCTTTGTTTATGAGGAAAAGGGGCATTCTGGGGTGGAAGGTGGGTGGCACGTACATTAACAGAAGTAACGTGACTGAGGATATGTATTATTTACTCCTCTCCAGGAGTTAGGCACAAGGCCAGTTTTATCCTACTCCCACAAGTAAGATGTGACCCAAGGTCGGGTCGGAAAGTGGGGGTTGAAAAGCCAGCGCCCGAGAAAGTGAGCACTCTGACCATCAAAAATTGCTTGGGCAGCCCCGTCGGCATTCCCCGGTAGGGGCGCCTCAGGCAGTAAGCAATAAACTTACTCCTCCCCAAAGAGGGGAGGCGAAGCCTGGGAGGGTGGACCTCCTAGAACTGCACAGGACAGACCCGTAGACCGGCGTAAACCAAGCCCTGAAGGACAAGACAATACCAGTCTATGGGGTGCAGTATCCATCGGAACAGATACTACACTTTGATCTTAGCCAAAAGGCCAAGCACCAGGACAGCATCAGGTATCCTTGCTAGTTTAGATTAATAGCCGCGCCCGACACCACCACGCCCATGGTTAGAAAGAAAAAACAAACATCTTTGCTTATTTTATACGTGGCATCTCCATACGTTTTCCGACTGAGTTGACGCGACTCCCTCATTCTGAAATAACTACAGATAATTTCGTTCACGTGATAAACTATCGGTTTAACGCTTTTTCGGTTCCCAATCATGATTCATCAGTTTAACGTTCGTCTCGGGAGAGTTTAAATTAATAGCTCACGCCCCCGCCCCTTGCGGAAACTACTCAAGCGGGTCACAAGGTCTATCAATAAAGTGAAGCGAAGTACAGAATAGTTAACAGTCGAGAACTGTTAAACAAAATGGTTGCGACCAAAGTGGGGTATCTGTTCCCATACTACACGTAGTCTATTCTATCTTTAGTAGGTGAAGAAGTCCTTCTAGAGTGAGACAATTTTTAATTTTCGTTTCAATCTAGAGTTCCCTATTTTGGGGTTCGAATTGTCACACATTAAAAACCGACCTTGTGTCTAACTTTGCCTTCTTGGTAAAACAAGTAAATAAAAACAACAAATAATTTATAGCAAACGCAGTAGAATCAACTTCTCAACAATTTCGTCAAGCTACAATCATTGCAAAAAACTTTCCTTTTTTTCCCCTGTGTACCTAAAACGAAACGGAACTTCCATGAACGAAATTTGTTAATAAAAACCTCACATCTGTGGTACACAATATCGCAGGCCGCTTCCCTGATGACTGCAACATGGTCGTTTTTAAGTCTAATGTTAACAAATACTTGTCGAGCCGTTCTCTTAAAGTGTTACATTCTGCCGGAATTGTGTTATGTATTTCCCGCTTCTTTTGTCCCAGCTCGTTTGACTCGTTGGTCTAGTGGTCTCCATCAATTCGCTGTTTTGATAGCTCATTGTAATACAGCTTCCTATTCCAGTAGCTTCTTACCAAGAACCGCAGGCTTGTGGAACTCTCTTCCTGTTGACTGTTTTCCTTCTACCTGTAACCTTTGTATTTTCAAGACTACGGTCAATAGGCATCTCCTATTTTTGCAATAATCATATTAGTTCTTGTTAGCTCCTTACATCAAGTGGCTTCATTCCTTGTCTGGAGCGATTTCCATAGAAAAATTACCTAAACAAGTTACCAATCTCTCCCTTAGCTATGCATTTCTTTCGACTTATAACTCGAGAAAAAGTGAATCTCTTTTTTCAGCGTGGCTATCTAATTCGCATACATGTACCATTACACACCTATGTAAATTAGATGGCAAACTAATAGGTATCTTTACTTATATATATATTCATTTTGATACAGAAAAATTAGTACAACATTCGTACCGTCGGTTTCAAGCTCGGAAAGTCTTAGCCATCCGGCTCTCTTCAGCTTCTGTTGTCATCTGTTTTGGAAATGTGAAGTCACGTGACCCTCTCGTTGGGACGCGTTATTTGCTCAGCGTGTTGTGTATGTTTGTTTGAATTTAAATTTAGTGTAAGGAAACGGTTGAGATTTGAAACCTGAGGAGATTTGGAGAGATATACGAATATAAGATTAAAGAGAATACAAAATAAAATTACAACTAAGATGATTACTGTTTTTTTACTAGGGGTCACCGATTATCAGGGCCTGGGGACACCTAAGGAGGAAGCCTAAAGAGATTTTCAGTTCGACAATTAACGCTACCACAAGAAGATTGGTATTCAATGGGTGGAATGGGCAAAATATTACTTAAATGGAAATCATTATCCAAAAAGAACGGCTCACCAAACATTTGTTTACATTAGACTTGAAGACGATCATGTTGTAGTCAGTTGAGAAGCAGCCTCGTGGTATTTTGTTTAAAGATGAGACGTTATAGGAAAGAAACTTTGTTCATGGAAGTTTTGTTTGTTTTTTGGTTGTTTGGTTGGTTGATTTGTTGGTTTGTGTGTTGGTTTGTTTGTTTGTTTGTTTGTTGGTTTGTTGGTTTGTTGGTTTGTTGGTTGGTTGGTTTGTTGATTAGGTGGTTGATTGGTTGGTTTGTTGGTTTGTTTATTGGTTTGTTTGTTGGTTTGTTTGTTGGTTGCTTGGTTTGTTGATTGGTGGGTTTGTTTGTTGGTTTCTTTGTTTGTTTGTTGGTTGGTTTGTTCGTTTGTTGGTTTGTTTGTTGGTTTATTTGTTGGTTTGTTTGTTTTTTGCTTGGTTTGTTGATTGTTTGGTTTATTTGTTGGTTTGTTTGTTGATTGGTTGGTTTGGTAGCTGGTTTATTGGTTGGTTAGTTGGTTGGTTGGTTTGTTGGCTGGTTGATTGGTTGATTGGTTGATTGGTTGATTGGTTGATTGGTTGGTTGGTTGGTTTGTTGGCTGGTTGATTGGTTGATTGGTTGATTGGTTGGTTGGTTTTTTTGTTTGTTGGTTGGTTGGTTGATTGGTTCGTTGCTCGGTTATTTTAAAGGGCATGTCGATCCTGTAAGGTCATTTAATGATATGAAACGCTATTTATTGTAGATTATTATGTGTAGGTTATTTGCAGTAGAATTGTTTTTTTTTGGGGGGGGGGACACAGAGAAATAGAAGAAAAGCTCATTTCTCTGGTTGTAGCTGAACGAGTTCTTGCTGTGAATGATTTTGGGGGGATGACCAGAAATTAGAGTTCTGTGAAACACCTGCCATGAACATAACGATACATTAGAGAGAGACAAGCAACATTTGTTCATCACCTGACCGTTTTCAGCTGGTTGGCTGTGACGCCCGTCAGAAATAGCCATTTCCCCTTCTACCCTGTCCACGTGGATTACAAACGGCTCTGCGCTCTTTCATTTCGCCATTTTGGTTCATCAGTTTGACGTCCGTCACGTACGAATTCAGATTTATTGCCCCTCGATATCCGGAAACGATAGGATATGGTTAAGAGTTTCATTATCTAAGTGCCGCATGGATCATTGGTAGCAATAGCAACCATATCCCGCGCGTCGTCGAATACGCGTGTAAAGTGGTTTGATTGATTGCGATTGATATATCTATGCTCATCAAACTTAATTCTTTTATTCACACACACGCACGCGCGCACATACATATATATATATATATATATATATATTAGATTTCTTGAATGTGAGATGATATATATAATTATTTCCACAATCAGACAACGCCGCAGCCCACAACCTATGAAAAGAAACAAACCGGAAATCCTAGACTCGAGTTTCGCCCTCCTTTGGGCTCATCAGTAGAACACATCCGAACTCAGGATTCGAAACCCGAGTCACTTGCATGGTAAGCGAGTACTCTGCCACTGAGCTACCTCGCCACATACAAGAATGTCTATTAATTTACACAGATTAAGTGAACCGCGGCGATGACCGACTGTGGAATATACCTACTCTTTTCAACAAGGGGTGTAGTCATCCAACTACTATGAACCCAGGCCGATGTCTCACAAGTAGGATATATATATATATATATATATATATATAGAGAGAGAGAGAGAGAGAGGACTCTCTCGAATGCCTACTAAACACAATCCTCGAGGTGTCTTCGGCCTCACTGTACAGAGGTTTGTCAGAGACCATGACATGAGGATACTTCACATTTGAAGTAACCCCTGACCAATTAATAAATAAAATGGTGTGGTGTCTCCTCAAGCAATCCAACACCCCCCGGGTGGCGGACGCCCCCCCCCCCCAATTAATAGGGGTCAGCTTTAAATAACAAATAAGAAGCTGTTACACACTATGAATAAATACAATAGTAAATACAATAGTAATTTATTTATCTACCTCCCACAAGGCAAGATGTGACACAAGGTCGGGAAAGTGGGATTAGATAAGCCAGCGCTCGAGAGGTGAGCATACTGGCCATTTAAAAATTGCCTGGGCAGCCCCGTCGGCATTCCCCGGTAGGGGCGCCTCAGACAACAAGCAATAAACTTACTCCTCACCAAAGAGGGGAGGCCAAGCCTGGGAGGGTGCACCTCCTAGAACTGCACAGGACCAGACAACCCCCAACAGACAGGCGTAAATCCAGACCAAAAGGCCCGGACGATACCGGTTTATTAGGCGGGGTAAAAATACCCCTGGCTGAATAGTAAATACTGGCAGACCGGCACCCAGGATAAAAAGGCTCTATCAACCCGTACATACACCAGGCGGGAAAATGTATACAATGGTTTAAACCTTCCTACCTCTGGGAGTGGCGCTCCAGCTATGACAGAGGCTAACTAAGGTCAGCCATCATGCCTTGAGAGAAAAGGTCCTCGCCTCCTATATCCATCGTATGCAGCAATAAAAAAAAATGGCCAAGATTAAAGTGTAGTATCTGTTCCGATGAATACTTCACCCCATAGATTGGTATTGTCTTGGCCTTCGGGGCTTGATTCTGCCGGTCTATGGTTCAGTCCTGTGCACTTCCAGGAGGTCAACTCTCCCAGGCTTTGCATTCTAACCCTGTGAGAAGGGGTTAGTTTATTGCTAAACGCCTGAGGCACCCCTACCAGGAGGTGTCGACGGGGCTGCCCAAGCAATTTTTAAAGGTCAAAGTGCTTTTTCTCTAGGGTGCTGACTTATCAAATCCCACTTTCCGACCTTGTGTCACATCTTACCGCTGTGGGAGGTAGATAAATAAATGGTCTGTTGCATAAAAGAATGTGCTTTTGTTTTGTTACCACTACTCAAAGTTCGAAAAGAATGAAATCCTGACCGAAAATATCAAAGAATCTACCATTCCTGAGGAAAAAAAAAATTATGTTCAAAATTTTCTTTTACATAATCATTTATAACATAAAGGCTTTTGTAAAAACTCGATAGCGAGAAACTGAAGCTCCTTCAATTTAATGTTGTTTAAACTCAGCAAATCTGAACGTGCAGACCGTAGAATATTCTTCGTTACTTCAGCATCCACTCATTTGGTGTGTTCCGGACCAAACCTTCCCCGATTTCACATGCAACCACTGAGCCTTGATGCTCCCGGTGTCGGAGATAAACACCTATGATCTGTCAGGTTAACAAATAGCTGCAACTAACAACGTAGAACTTTGTGCATCCCAAACAATCCTGAGGCACGATCTTCGTGAGCTATGACTAGGTCGTCGTCGTCGTCGTCATCATCATCATCATCATCATCATCATCATCATCATCATCATCATCATCATCATCATCATCATCATCAACAAAAAACATGAAAAAAGAAGTAAAAAATGAAAGAAACAAGAACTAGAAAAATGAGAAAAAGGGGGCCAATCTATAAAACGACAGTTAGTATTTGTGTAAATCTTGAAAGTCTTTTTTTTTATCGATGTTTATAAAATTTAATACTGCGTTATAAGCAATGTTGCAATTCCACACGTGTTTTTGACCTTTGAAACACCCACTATTTGATAAAGAGGTCTTCCTCGAAATATATTATAGAATACGGTCACACCCATTACATCACAGTGTTGAAGTCTGGGGTAGAGAGAGAAAGAGAGAGGGAGACTGAGTTAAGGAGGGAGAGATTTCGAGGGATAGAGATAAAGGACGAAGGGGAGAGAGAGAATGAAAGAGGAAGGGAGATAGAAAAGGAATAAGGGGAAGAGAGAGAGAAGTGAAATAGACAGTGAAAGGGAGAGGAAGAGAGGGATAATGAAAAGAAGGGATAAAGAGAAAGAGGGAAGAGGAGGGTATGAGAAAAGAAATGAAGGAGTTAAAAAGCGAGAGAGATAAAAGAGAGAGAGACGGTAAGCAGAAAGTGAGGGAGATAAAGAGAAGTGAAAGAGAGGAGGAGAGAAATATGGAGGGAGGTGGGGAGATAGGAGGAAGGAAAGAGTGGGAAAGAGGATGAGAAGAAAGATGAAGAACGAGATATGAGGAGAATAGGAGAGAAGTTGAGATAGATGAGGGAGTGTTATGGGGAGGCAGAGAGACTGGTAGAGGGAGAATCAGGAAAAGAGGGAGAGAAATATCAAAGGATAGAGAGAAAAAAAGGGAGGAAGAATGTAAAAGGGGGGAGCTAAAGAAGGATTAAGGGAAAGAGAGAAGAGGGGGAGGAGAGATAATGAAAAGGAAAAAGAGAAAGATGTAAGCGAGAGAGAAAGAGAAGCGAGAGTGATAAGGAGAAAGAGAAGAGAAAGAGACGGGAAAAAGAAAGAAAATAGGTGAGATAGAAATAAGCGGGAGAGAAGAGGGCAAGGAATAAGGAGGGAGATGTAGAGATAGAAGGAAGGAGGAGAGGGGAAATAGGGAGAGGGAAAGAGGGAATAGGAGATAGAGTCAGGGATGGTTATGTGGAGAGAGAGAGAGAGAGAGAGAGAAAAAAGAGTGCGAGAGGGGAGGGATTTGAAAAAGATAAAGAAAGAAAGAAAACGAGGGAGAGAGCGAGAAAGATGAAAATGATGAAAGAAGAGATAAATCTGGAGTGGGAGATATAAGCAGAGAGAGGATGGTATAAAAATGGAGGAAGCGAGAGAGAGAGAGAGAGATAGAGATAGAGAGAAAACAATCTCTTGCGGACAAAGCTCTCAATATAGACGTGCAGTCGCATATAAAATTTACAAATTGTGGAGAGAGAGAGAGAGAGAGAGAGAGAGAAGGAAAGTGCGAGAAGGGAGTGATGTGAAAAAGATAAAGAAAGAAAGAAAGAAAACGAGGGAGAGAGCGAGAAAGATGGAAATGATGAAAGAAGAGAGAAACATGGAGTGTGAGATATAAGCAGAGAGAGAGAGGATGGTATAACATGGAGGAAGCGAGAGAGAGAGAGATAGAGATAGAGAGAAAACAATCTCTTGCGGACAGAGCTCTCAATATAGACGTGCAGTCGCATATCAAATTTACAAAAACCAAACAATGGAATATTTGATTTGCAATTCAATTGTTCACGATTTCCCGTTCTTTTATTTTTTGCTAGGCAGCAACCGGGCTTCTCTTGAAGAATCCGCCTTTCCCCAGGTTTTTTATTGTGTTTGACGGCTCCATCTTTCCGAAGATTCTTCCAAGGTGATTTGCATATTTTATGTCCGATATTTTCCGAGTTTAGGGAAACAAAAAAGAAGACGCCTGGGTAATATCCAATGACTTATGAATAAAAAAAAGTATATAAGAACGGTCGAATCGATGGAAAAACGGTCGGGTTTCGAACTCTGCTTGAAGCACTTGCGAACCTAGCCAAATCGAATAGCTATGATATCACGAAATAATCTGTCTGAGGAAGACAACAGACACACGCACACGTACACACACATACAAACACACATACAGACATATATATATATATATATATATATATATATGAAAAGTCAATGAAAATAATTAGACCTGCAAAGGGAAGCCAATCATAATCTTCGGTTGTTAAAAACAAGGACGTTTAGTGAATAACAATATTTATTTTTCTTCTCTTTCATTCCTTAAGCCAGACTTTTCAAAGATTAAAATCTTATCATCAGAGAAGGTTAATGATGGATAAGTTGACAGATGAAGACAGTCAATATTCGAAATTTGAAAAGGTTTTAAAGTTCAAACGGGTATTTTCCAGTGTAAAGGAGTGTCACAAAAACGGAACTATATATATATATATATATATATATATATATATATATATATATATATATATATATATATATATATATATACGCTCGAGCGTCGGGCACTTTCGACAACAAAACCGCCAGCCACCGCCTCTTGGATAAGTGTACTTTATTTTCAATTACTGTCTGTGCCGATTTCCCGCGGCCACGTGGGCATAGACGTTAGGCTTGTGATACTCGGCGGATAAACGAAGTTCGTTCGATCCCATGCGACCGCATACAACCGCCACTCCTGCATGGATGAGGGAAAGAGAGTCCGAAACAATATCATCTGTAGGTACGAAAACACTTTAATATTTTAATATATATATATATATATATATATATATATATATATATATATATATATATATATATATATATATATATGTAGCATTGTTAGATAAAGTGGAGTGAGATAGTCAATCATTCAACGACGGAGGAGCCAAATCTATAGATTTGCATAATTTGATGGGGATCTATATTATGATTTTAATTAGTCGCAGACTTTGGTGCTTCCAGGCGAAGACAATCGCAGAATCGTCAAAACTTTCGCCGTCTTAAGAAAAAAAAAGGTGATCTTATTCAGATAAGTCACTGGACAGTGTTCAAAAGCTGGAAGTGTTTCTACATATAAAACAATAAGAAAACCACACGTCACCAAGGAAATGCTCATTACACCTGTGGAAGGGTTAGCGTTAGGGTTAGGAGTATGGGTAAGGGTAAGGGTTAAGAGTTAGGGTTACGTTAGGTTAGAGATAGGATTTGGGGTTAGGGTAAGGGTAAGGGTTAAGGTTAGGGTTAGGGGTAGGATTAGGGATAGGATTAGGGGTTAGAAGTATGGGTAAGTGTTAGGGTTAGGAGTTAGGGTTAGGGTTGGGTTTGGGTTAGGGTTAGGGTTAGGGTTAGGGGTTAGGGGTTAGGGGTTAGGGTTAGGGTTGGGTTAGGGTTAGGGTTTGGTTAGGGTTAGGGGTTAGAAGTATGGGTAAGTGTTAGTGTTAGGGTTAGGGTTAGGAGTAAGGGTTAGGAGTTAGGGTTAGGGTTAGGGTTGGGTTAGGGTTAGGAGTTAGGGGTTAGGGTTAGGGTTTGGTTAGGTTGGGGTTAGGGGTTAGGGGTTAGGGTTAGGGTTAGGGTTAGGGTTAGGGTTAGGTTAGGGTTAGGGTTAGGGTAAGGGTTAGGGTATGGGTTAAGGTTAGGGGTTAGGGGTTAGGGGTTAGGGTAAAGGTTTGGTTAGCTTAGAGTTAGGGTTAGGGTCGGGTAAGTGTTGTCTTCGAACAATGCTAAACACTTTCTATGCGCGCTTCTCAGCTGTCTTTTAAATATTCTCTTCTTTTTCCAGCTTTTTTGTTCATTTGTTTTTAATGATTCGACGAAGAATCGAACATGTTCTTGAAATCTATGGAACATTTATTAATTTTTTTTTATTTTTATACAATAAAGACAATTAGAAAAATAAAAAAATAAAACGTGTATAATTAAGCAGACGAATTCTGTTATTTTTAACAATGTTTGCATATATATATATATATATATATATATATGTATATATATATGTATATATATAGATATATGTATATAGATATATGTATATATATGTATATATATGTATATATATATGTATATATATATATATAGATATATGTATATATATATATATATCTATATATATATATACACACATATATATATATATATATATATATATATAAAATATTAGACTAAAAGTATACTTGTAGAGAATTGAACCTATAGTGAAACAGTTTAAGCTCAATATACGAGATAGAGCAATTATAAAGATAAATTAAGGAAGAGAGATAAAGATGTGCGGATGACAAATCTATTTCATCTTCGATTGTTCGATGCAAGGTCTACTCGATAAAACAATGTTTATTTTTCTTTCCTTAAGCCAGGCTTTTCAAAGATTAAAATCGTATTATCAGAGGAATTACATAGATGGATAAGTTGGCAGGGGAATAACCAAAATTCAAAATTTGAAAAAAAAATTAAGATATAATATAAAGTAATGGAAAGTAAGAATGTGTGTATAAAAAGGTTATCGAAATATAGAGTGTGTCTAGTTGGTGAATGAAAGATTTAAAGATGGAAAATACATTCTGTGGAGACTGTGTTCAAAGTGTAGAATGATGTTCAGTTCAACCGTAGATAAATAACACTTATTAGGATGTAATTTTGAGTATTAGAGCAATTTTAGAATACTTCCGTGGACCGCGAATGAAAATAGGTTTGGGAGTGTAGTTTGAAATGTTGTATATATTTCAAGTAGGTAGTGGAAGGTGTTAGTTAGTTACTTTGATCAAATCTAAGGAATGAGAGAGAATTTTCTGGTCGAAGACGAGGCCAGTAAAGAGTAGGAAAAGAGTGTGAAATTAGGGAAGTGGGAAGAGAAGTTTTAGCGGATGGAACTATGGCTGATGCTAGGAGTAGGGTAGGGGGGGCTTGTTTAGTTACAGCTCGTCGATTGTAATCCATTAGCTGTCAAGTAAAACATAAAGAAAGAAAGTGCACAAACCCCTTTTCTTAAATTGAAGTTTTAATGGACATCCACCAACTAGACATAGAACTTGATTACGACCACGTTGTAGTCTGTTAGAAAGCAGCCCCATGATATTGTGTTCCATACACGAGTAGTTCTTGGTGGCCGCGTTCTACACAAAAAAGGGCATCGAATTGTTAGAGAAGCGCTGGAATCGGTGTATCATCCTAGATGGGGACTATGTGGATGAATAAAGTCGAATCTCTACAAAGCCACCATCCGCCACGCATGGAGTATTGTTGCCACATCTGGGCTGGTTCATCATTCACTAGTCTCTCCCTCTTAGACAAGGTCCCCAAAAGAGAATCTTATCTAATAGGTCCCTCACTATCCACCAAGTACCAGTTCCCGTCCCATCGCCGCAATATTGCATCCGTGTGCTTGTTTTACAAGTACTTCAATGGAATGTGCTCCGATGAACTTGGTGCTCCGGTGCCCCCCCTCGACGTAAATACGCTTAATCAATCAGTTAAATCTCATCCATTCACTGTTGAGGTCCCCAGATGCTGGAGAGCCATTCTACTCCAATAGCTTCTTTCCTCGAGCTACCGGCATTTGGAACTCCCTCCATTCTCTCTGTTTCCCCGACTGTACCGACATGCAGAAATTTAAAACTAATGTGAACAAGCATCTCGCTGCACAGCTTCCTCATTTTGGATGACCCCCTCCAGAAAAAACTTTTGTTCTAATTCTCAGTAAACCCTGACGTCTAAAATGGCCAATTGCCTTGTTTGGGGTGAACAAAGTTTTTAAAAAATTTCAATTTTTGTAGGGGTGTTCAGTAGGGTTGTATTAAAAAAAATGTCTAAGAGTTGTGGTTTATTAGTGCGTCTTGGGAATTGTTAAGTGATGTGTTCATGTCTTATTTTTTTAAAGAATTCTATGTTTAAGCGTGACAGATTGAAAGAAACTGATTTTTGAAACAAGCGTGACGAACCAAACGTCGGACGAAAGGGCGCATCTACAAAGAACACATGCAGACGCTACTATAAGTATTAATAGATTTTACGCAGTAAGCATATTTACAGAAATAGAAGGAATTATCCATCGTTGACTAATGGTCGAAGTCAAGGAAATATAGAAGACATTTTTTTTAATCGGATCAGGTTTGAATTTAGCCGGCGAGGAAATATCTGTGTTTAATCCTGAATTTAAAGTGCGAAGTGATTTTTAGCAGGAAATTCGTTTCTGCTGGAAATTGATTTTTTTTGTCTTTATTATTTTGTAGATTTGTTATTTTTTCGTTATTTATCATTGGAATTGATTTTTTTTTTTAGAAAGGTTTAATTGCAAAAGAGAAAGAAGAAGAAGAAGAAGAAGAAGAAGAAGAAGAAGATGAAGAAGAAGAAGAAGATGAAAGAAAGAAGAAAACAAATTATACAAAGAGCGAGTAGAAAGGTGTAATTGCACGGGGAAAAGAAATACAAGAAGAAGAAGAAGAAGAAGAAAAATAAGAAGAAGAAAAGGAAGAAGAAAAAGAAGAAGAAAAGCAAAAGAAAAGAAGAAGAAGGATGGTTGAGAAGAAGAAGAAAAGAAGGAGTAGAAGGAGGATGAGAAGAAGAAAAAAAAGAAGAAGAAAAAGAAGAAGAAAGAGAGAAAAAAAGGAGAAAAAGAAAAAGAAAAAGAAGAAGAAGAAGAAAAAGAAGAAAAAAAGGAAAGGAAGAAAAAGAAAAGGAAGAAGAAAAAGAAGAAAAAGAAAAGAAGAAAAAGGAAAAGAAGAAAAAAGAAGAAAAGAAAAAGAAGAAAAAGAAAGAGAAGAAAAGGAGAAATAAAAAAGAAGAAGAAGAAAAAGAAGAAGAAAAAGGAAAAGAAGAAAAAAGAAGAAAAAGAAAGAGAAGAAAAAGAAAGAGAAGAAAAGGAGAAATAAAAAAGAAGAAGAAGAAAAGAAGAAGAAAGAAGAAGAAAAAGAAAGAGAAGAAAAGAAAGAGAAGAAAAGGAGAAATAAAAAAGAAGAAGTAGAAAAAGAAGAAGAAGAAAGAAGAAGAAAAAGAAAGAGAAGAAAAAGAAAGAGAAGAAAAAGAAAGAGAAGAAAAGGAGAAATAAAAAAGAAGAAGAAAAAGAAGAAGAAGAAAGAAGAAGAAAAAGAAAGAGAAGAAAAAGAAAGAGAAGAAAAAGAAAGAGAAGAAAATGAGAAATAAAAAAGAAGAAAAAGAAGAAGAAGAAGAAAGAAGAAGAAAAAGAAAGAGAAGAAAAAGAGAGAGAAGAAAAAGAAAGAGAAGAAAAAGGAGAAATAAAAAAGAAGAAGAAGAAAAGAAGCAGAAGAAGAAGAAGAAGAAGAAGAAGAAGAAAAAGAAGGAATGAATCGATGTCTATAGATTTCTTTAATTATTACAGCAACAACAACAACAACCATGTTTGTCTAGTCAAACATCATTCCAGATTACTATTATTCTAATTATAATTGTATATTTGAGCGACAACGTTGTTTATATTATTGCAATGGTGTCGATATGAATAATAACATTGCTTATAACGGTGATAACGTCCGCCCACGCCAATCTAAGCGCCGTCCACGTCTGTGCTGTGTCTGCGGTGGGAAGGAGACAGTGGACATCCCAAAAACAAGCGCGCGTAGACGACAGGCATTCCGAACAACAGTTATGCAAATGATGCGTTTTGCTGAGCAATCAAGACGATTGAATCACATTTAGCAGCAATATATTTGACGACTTTTCTTTGGAGGTGAATAGACAGCCCTCCAGCCAATCTGACCTTCAGGTTGTGTTATTTTTTCATACCAGGTCGAGGATACGTCCTCAACAATCAGTCCGACTTAGGTAGGCTTCATTTTGTCGGGCTGAAGTATGGTTCTGTTCAGTTCTAGGAAGTCGACTTTTCGCAGGCTTTGCCTTCTCACCCTTTGAGAAGGGGTTAGTTTATTGCTAATCGCCTGAGGCGATCCTATCGGGGAATGCCGACGGGGTTTCTCAGGCATTGTTTTTGTAGGCCAGAGCGATCAACCTCTCCGTTCCGACCTTGTGTCACATCTCCCCGCGGTGGGAGGGAATTAAATACTAGCCTTTCAGCCAATCAGAAGCTCGAAAGTATTAATCATGAGAAGAAGAAGAAGAAGAAGAAAATGAAGAAAGATAAGAAGAAGAAGAAAAAGAAGAAGAAGAAGAAGAAGAAGAAGAAAGATAAGAAGAAGAAGAAGAAGAAGAAGAAGAAGAAGAAGAAGAAAAAGAAGAAGCAGAATGAGAAGAAGAAGAAGAAGAAGAAGAAAAAGAAGAAGCAGAATGAGAAGAAGAAGAAGAAGAAGAGAAAAAGAAGAAGAAAAAGAAGTAGAAAAAGAAGAAAAAGAAGAAAAAGAAAAGAAAAAAAGAAGAAGAAGAAGAAAAAAAAGAAGGAGAAGAAGAAGAAGTATCCTATGAAAACGACTAGCAAGAAATAGATGAAGCAAAAGAAAATGAAGAAAAACGAGGAGAAATAGAATAGTGTTCATTTCCGTTGTCGCGTTTGATTCAGCAGGTGTTTGGAGAAGATGCGATGGGTGTAACACAAATTAAGGAGTAGTTAAACCGATTCAAAAATGGCCACACACCAGCGGAGAGTGACCAGCGATCTGGCAAGCCCCAAACTGCTCGGAGTGCAGCTGTTGTTGAGAGGGTGCAAAACAAGGAGATCATGCGGAACGCGACGGCAGAGATGAACACCATTCCAAAAGAAGACTTCCAGAGGTGTTTCCGGCAGTGGATGGATCGGTGGGCGAAGTGTGTGTAAGCATAAGGGGCCTACTTTGAAGGGGATTAGGGTCCCAAACCCGTCACGTATTTGAAATATTTTTTCTGGCCTTAGGCGGGATACGTTTTAACAGGCCTTGTATATATATATATATATATATATATATATATATATATATATATATATATATATATAATCTAAAGAAGCTTTAAGTCATTTAGAAAAGAAAAAAAAAGTAAAATGCAGTTTAAATTCCCAGGGAAACTAACTAAATTCAAGATATTGCAGACTTAACATTCGTTGGAAAATTCATAAATAAAAAATAAAAAAATAAGTAAATAACATTTTTAAAAAGGGGGGGGTTTAAGTATTTAACAGTGAAACAAAAACAGGAGACCTTATTCGTTTAATATATATATATATATATATATATATATATATATATATATATATACAGGGTGTCTCAAAAAAATGTACTCACTCTTAGAATGACGAGAAAACCTATGCTATTTCATTTCAGTCTATGTTCATAAATAAAAGTTTTCTCGTCATTCTACGAGTGAGTACATTTTTTTGAGACACCCTGTATATATATATATATAATGCTTTTCAATAAATTGATATCCACAGACAGATATGTTTCATTTAGCAAAAATCATCAATTTAGTAACTGTTCTGTCAGTCGCGCGATTCGAACCCGGACTCGAATTATCTTTGACTAAAATCTGACGTCTTAGCTGCCACGGCTGTCTTGACACCTACACGGGATGCAGAGAAATGAAGTTTATGGATAAATATACGAGATGGATCATGTCATATTTTTATTGGTTGTCGCTGATATTCTCGTCTCTGTGAAACTCAGCTTTTTTATCGACTGTTGTTCAAAAGCACGTGCGTGTCAATATTCAATTTGTTTTACCAAGTTTAAAACAAGCAACAAAAACAAAACATATTGACTTGTATACGTGATAGAGAGAGAGAGAGAGAGAAAAAGTGAAACCGATAGACATATAGATCGCTTGTCTCAGTACACTTAGCTACACATTACGCGACCGTACCAACGAATATTCCGCTTTCTGCAATTGTCAGCCAAAAAGAGACTGAAGAAGCGCCCCGACGTTAAGTCACGTGGTTTCATCGACTTCCGCTTCTAGGTCACCTCAACCCCTTTCATCAAAACACCCCCTGTTATATTTTAGTGCTGTAAAGATTCAACTGAGACGAAACGCGCATTAATTTTTCATAAAAAGTTTGATAATGTTACAGCTTTTGAAGCAGACGAAAACGGACTTTTTGTTCGGCATCTTCCGACCGTTTACGTAAACAGTCGGAAGATGCCGAAACGCATACTTAATCCGAAGCAGACTACAACTCTGGTTCTTCGGAGGATATGACTCCGCAAAGACGGAGGGTTTCTCTGATGACAGTACGCAACAGAAACGCCAAAACCATCCTTCCAACGTCAAAAACTCAAAAAGAGAATCTGTAAATTTTAAAAAAATAGCTTTAAAAATAATTCTCGTAAATAAAAAGATCTTCTACAGCACCGGACAAAAACTTTACCCTAACCTAAACCCTCACCCTAACCCTAACCCTTACCCTTACCCTTAACCTTACCCAAACTCTAACCCTAACCTAAACCTGCACCCTCACTCTCACCCTAACCCTAACCCTAACCCTAACGCCAACCCTAACACTAACCTTAACCTCAACCCTAACCCTAACCTGAACCTTAACCCTAAGCCTAACTCTAACCCTAACCCTAAACCTAACCTGAACTCTAACACTAACCTTAACCTTAACCATAACCTTAACCTAAACCATAACCCTAATTCTAACATGAACCCTAATTCTAACCCTAACCCTTAACTTAACCTAACCTAACCTAAACCTTAACCCTAACCTACACCTTAACCTAAACCCTAACTCTAATCAAAACCCTTACTTAAACCCTCACCTTAATCCTAACCCTAAGCCTAACCTGAACCATAATCCTAACCAAACCCCTATCACTTACCCTAACCCTAACCCTAACCCTAACCCTAACCCCCTAACCCTTACCCTTACCAAAACCCTAACCCTTACCCTAACCTAAAATCTCACCCTAACCCTACCCCTAACCCTAACCTCTACTCTAACCTTAACCTAACCTTAACCCTAACCCTAACCCTAACCCCTAACCCTAACCTAAACCTAAACCTAAACCCTAACCCCTAACCCTAACCCATAACATAGTAGTTATTCTTTGGTTCTAAATTTCTACCAGTACACAACAACAACAAAAACGAAAAAATCTGTAAAAATTCGTTGTTTCATTAATTATGTTCGTTAGAATCTTTAGCTAAAGAACCCCCCCCCCCTTTTGTCACAAACATCGCTAAAAATCACTTGAACTCAATTACTCTATTGATTTTCTTCATCAAAAATGAATAAATTATCATAAACATAAACATACGGTGAGTGTTTTTATTTAATTGTTGTTTCTGTTGAAAATCCGCCTCGTTTTTGTTTTTTACTCCGGTTCGTTTTGATTAGGGTTTTTTTTCCGGCTGTTTACGTAATCCATTCGCCTGCGAAAAGTCTGTTTTGTCTGGTTCAAAAGGTGTACCAGTACCTAACGTTTGATAACGTGTTTTATATCCCGTCTTTATCAACTGCAAACCAGGTGTGCTAAAGCGGTTTCGGTTACTAGGGGTTAGCTACCACACCTGGTGCCACCGGCACCTTTGGCCAACCGACAGGGTATTCAAAAAGGCACGCTTTTCTTTACAGTTATATATTGCGTATTTTCTTTCGGCACTTTAAAAAAAGTTTTTTTAAAATTTGTTTTAATATTTTAAAACGCACAGAAAGAAGAAGAAAGAAATTTACGCTGATACATCACCACTACAGCCACCTTATAGCTCGACGTCACGGCTCATTTAACCAACTACCCACAACGCGTCAACGAGAAACTCAGCTTTGTTGCCAACGACACTATTACAATGGGATCAAAAGGCTTCCCGCGTCAAACGCTACAACGGCTTATCAATGCAACAATTATTTCGTCTTAAAAAAGTTAAATTTGCACAACATGTCCTCGCTTGTTTTCGTACGTCACGGCTGGAGAAAAGAAATTTACAGCCCGGATATGATCTGGGAACGTCTGGATGCGTCCGTTAACAAATTTCTTTTCTCAAGCCGTGACGTACGAAAACAAGCGAGGACATGTTGTGCAAATTTAACCTCCAAACGCTGAAGAGTACGACCCACATAGTCAGCCTAACACTGACATCTGAATTTATATATATATATATAACTAAACTCGTTTGTAATGTAGGAAGTATGTATTTGTGAAAAGAAGGGAAAGCGGTTTGAGTGCCAAATGGTGCACGGGGCTGTACCTTAACCCTAACCCTAACCCTTCGAGGCTATACTACGTAAAGACAACCAGAGACTGTAGACGATATTCTGTTAGCAAAACCTTGACTTTTAGCACTAATGAATGGGAATTTCACATAAACCAGCTACTTAAGTGGACCAAAAAATAGATGAGGTTACATATGGAAAACGCAATTCCAAATATAAACTCTTGTTTATACTTACGCATTTGGCAATAATTAGTATACACAGAAAAAAATTGGGGGAAATTATCGAGTAGATTTTTAATTTAAAAAAAAAATCAGTTTTATCGTGTTTTGCCGTCGCAATTGATTTGTTACGTGTTAATCTGACATAGTGACTTACGGCAACAGGGTTTTCTGTGTTTTTCGCTGTAATCAATGCCGTATCCATAATATATGCTTAAACTGATTTCTATTCTTTAATTAAATTCTACTCAGTAATTTTTTTTTCTAATTGTTGGTGTAGATGTCTATTTTTGTCAGACACATAAGTATATCAAAGAGTATTCCGGTTAATTTATTTGCAACTGCGATTTTCACCTGTGTAACTGCGTTTTCCATATGCGCCCTCATCTGTACAAGCACCCAGATATGTTAGTATTATACATTGTACTCATGCGTACTTGGCCTTTTGGCTAAGATCAAAGTGTAGTATCTGTTCCGATGGATACTGCACCCTATAGACCGGTATTGTCTTGGACTTCGGGGCTTGATTCCGCCGGTCTATGGGTCTGTCCTGTGCAGTTCTAGGAGGTCATCCCTCCCAGGCTTCGCCTCCCCTCTTTGGGGAGGAGTAAGTTTATTGCTTACTGCCTGAGGCGCCCCTACCGGGGAATGCCGACGGGGCTGCTCAGGCAATTTTTAATGGGCAGAGTGCTCACCTTCTCGGGCGCTGGCTTTTCAAACCCCACTTTCCGACCCGAGCTTGGGTCACATCTTACCTTGTGGGAGTAAGATAAAACTGGCCTTGTGCCTAACTCCTGTAGCGGAGTAAATAAAATACATTGTAAGTAAAAGGCTTCTTCTGAATGATATTGATACGGAAATAATTACAAATTTGAATTGCGTACCCCAAATAAGGGGACATATAAACCATTGTGTGTATTACTCGACACCAATCGGACTTCTATCTATAAAATATCAGCATGGTTACCTGGCGTTGCCCAGGAGGATAATGGACAAGGAAATAGAAGAGTAAAAAGGTGTGTGTAACATGTTTTTTTTTTTTAAATTCTCCTTTTACCATTTTTCTATCCCCCTCTATATTTCTCCGTATATCCTTCTCTTCTCTTTCTGTTTTACTCTATCCCCCTCCTACTGCCCCGTAACACTCTCTCCCCTTTCTCTCTCCCCCTTCAACTCTACTCCTTACAACACTTACCAAATCTCCTTATGTCCCTCTAACCCTAAACCTAATCCTAACCTTAACCCTTACCCAATCTCCCTATGTCCCCCTAACCCTAACCCTAAATCTAACCCTAACCCTAACCCTAAACCTTAACCCTAACCCTAACCCTAACCCTAACCTAATCTCCCTATGCCCCTCTAACCCTAACCC
>OY744554.1:7203542-7208542 GCA_963556195.1 Sepiola atlantica | reverse complement strand
TATTAACAGAATCAACTAATTGTTATTATTAACAGAATTAACAAATTGTTATTATCAACAGAATTAACTAATTGTTATTATTAACAGAATCAACTAATTGTGATTATTAACAGAATCAACTAATTGTTATTATTAACAGAATTAACAAATTGTTATTATTAACAGAATTAACTAATTGTGATTACTAACAGAATTAACTAATTGTTATTATTAACAGAATCAACTAATTGTGATTATTAACAGAATTAACTAATTGTTATTATTAACTAATAGTGATTATTTCTACATTAAATAATCACAAAAAAAACTCTTAAACCACCGATTGCCATGGCAAATAACACCCTACCTGAGAGTCCAAGCTTCAAACTCCTCGGCCTAACATTCCCAGCTTACATAAATTGGAACACATACATTGAAGACATTTCCAAGGCTGCTGCAAAAAAAGTGGGCTCCCTTTACCGTGCTAGTAATCTTATCACGCCTGGCAGTATCCTATGTCTCTAAAAAGCCACTATCCGCCCATGCATGGAGTATTGCTGCCACATATGAGATGGTGCATCATCTACTACTCTCTTCATCTTAGACAAGGTAAAAAAAAGAGTCGCCAACTTAATAGGTCCTTCACTATCCACCAAGATCCAGCCGCTGTCCCATCGCCGCAATGTTGCTTCCTTGTGCCTGTTTTACAAGTACATCAATGGATTGTGCTCCGATGAACTTGATGCTCCAGTGCCCCTCGATGTAAATACACTAGACCAACTCGACAATCAGCAATCCGAAAACTTCTCGTAGACAATACTAACATCCTAGAATATAATACTAATACACAAAAACTCCACATACTAGAAGCTTTACTCATTAAAACAAAAAAACATGCTATTAACAAGATTAATTTTAACACTAGTACTAATATACTTAAATGCTTATAATACCTAATAAATATAGTTTCATATTTAAATTTTCCCGCCATAATTAATTATAAATCTCACTCCAGGTCTTTACCTGTTTGTCATTATTCCACTGACGATGGACCCAGACGGGTCAGAAAGTACTCTGGACCAACATGTACATTACGGCAGTTTCATCAGCCAATTTCCTTTCGAGATTAAGATTTTAATCCGGAAAATTGAAGGGATCAATACTAAAATAACCAGACAAAAATTGTCGGTTATTTTTAATAATATATATATATATATATATATATATATATATATATATATATATATATGTGCAGAGGATAGCATCAGGGTCAGCTACTTTCTGGAGTGTTAGAATGATCCAACCATTTGTCCAACGAATTGGACAAGAATAAAAAAATTAACCAAACGAAAACTTAACCATGTGTTTAATGGCTTCCTCATATGGTGTTTCTGGGAAATCGCCAAGCGATGAATTCAATCATTACAAAAAGCAAATAACACTTAAACACCTAGAGATGTCATGGGTCATTTCCTGTTGGACGTAATTTGTCGCAGCGATAATTTTGCGATCTGCTGTTTGTTTCGACCATTTTGTTTTTGTTTTGAAAGTTTTGCTCATGAAACAGACAGATATTTAGCATAAGAGAAAACGAGAGAACGATAAGTCGATAGAGAAGGAAGGAGGAAGAGAGAAAAAGAAAAGAACAGATAGATAGAGAGAAAGAGAGGAATAAAAAGCGAAAGAGAGAGAGCGAAAGAGAGAGAGAAAGAAAGAGAGAGAAAGAAAGAGAGAGAGAGAGAAAGTGAAAGAGAGAAAGAGAGAGATAGAGAGAGAGAAAGAGAGAGAGAAAGAGAGAGAGAAAGAGAAAGAGAGAGAGAGAAAGTGAGAGAGAGAAAGAGAGAGATAGAGAGAGAGAAAGAGAGAGAGAAAGAGAGAGAGAAAGAGAGGGAGAAAGGGAAAGAGACAGAGAGAAAGAGAAATAGGGAGAGAGAAAGAGAGAGAGAGAGAGAGAAAAAGAGAGAGAGAAAGAGAGAGTAGCGAAAGTGAGAAAGATAGAGAAAGAGCTAGAGAGATAGAAAGAGAGAGACAAAGAGAGAGAGAGAGAGAAAGAGAGAGAGAGACAAAGAGAGAAATAAAAATCGAAAGAGAGAGAGAGAGAGAAAGAGATAACGATAGAGAGCGCGAGAGAGAAAGATAAAGAGAAAGAGACAGATGGAGATAAATAGAGAGAGAGGGTAAGAAAGAGAGAGAGAAAGAGAGAGCGACAGAAAGAGAAAAGAAAAGGAGAGAGAAAGGGAGAGATAGGGGGAGCAAGAAAGAGGAAATAGAGCGAAATATGAAGAGAGGAAAAAAGAGAAATATAAAAAGAGAGAGGGTGAGAATAGAGAAATTAGAGCGAAAGAAAGGGTAAAAGAGAGAGAGCTATAAAAATTAGGTGAGGGTAATTCCACGGAAGATGGGCTAATGAAAACAGAATGTACACTACATTACCCCTTCTCTTTAAAGATATAATACTTGTGAGCATTACTTGCACTACCTCAAAAAAGAGGAGGGCATCCCTGGGAGGAAGGTTTTATGACAACATAACTACTAAGTCTAAGGTAACTAAACCTAGCATTAAATAAACTAAAATGCAGATGAAGTATAACAAAGAGAAATTTAAATGAAGAAAAATAAAAGACGAAAAAATAAAAACCTAATATAGTAACATAGAATAACATAATAAAATCAAAATTAAATCACAATAAAAAATAAAAATAAAAATAAAACAAAACCAAAACTTGTATAATAGTAGTGTTAGGAGCAGCATAATTCCAGCTATTATTGGACATTGATTGTGATTCAAAGTCTACTCAGCGCATGCTCTTTCAAATGTCTGCAATTCTGAGCTGTTTCTTGTCTAACATTAAGTAAGTTTTCCCTGTATTTTAGCCTTAAAATTTCCAGTTTCGCACCAAGAGACAGTAAGCTAGGTGAGTTAAGTGATCCATATTTTCGATGGAGTAGTTTACGTCCGTACATTTATCTCGCGTCAGCTATATGCTGTTATAAAATGTATATTTGAAATATAACATATATATATATATATATATGTATATATATATATATATATATATATATATATATATATGAGTAAGATGGCGGAGTGTGTGATTTTTATTAAAAGTCCTACGTTCTCGAAGTGTATAAATTTGCCGTTGGCGATTGTTCCGTGCCCCACTGGAACGACTATTTCTCCTGGAGCTATATTGCTAGCGAATCGTATTTACGTGTCTTAAGCTTCGATCAATATTAAGTGGTCCAATATCTAGAAACGAATATCGCCCAAAGACTTCTTCGATCCATCTAACAAAACACTGTTCCTTCAGCCGATCTACAGACGGTGGCGACATCTTTCATATATCGGTTTCAAATTGGGAAAATTGAATGAAACCGTATCTGTAAATATTTCGAAGATTACGAAATGCACACGTTTCTCTTCTTACACTCAATTACGAAATGCACACGTTTCTCTTCTTACACCCAATTACGAAATGCACACGTTTCTCTTCTTACACTCATCTCTATTTTTATTTATATTATCATTTTAATTTTTTTTTAATTTTTAATTCTTAATGGCTAATTTTTATTTTAGCCCAGTATTAAAAACAATTTGGTCTAAGGGGAGAAAACTGATGAGTTTGTAACCGAAGTTATCTCTCTTTGGTGTTTTCCTTGTCTAATAATAGATGTAATGAAACGATTTAACTGTTTGACTGATTCCAAGAATTTGAGTGGAAAACATATAAAATGAATACTTAGGAATCAAATCTAATTAGCTATGATATATTATTATATTTTTTTTTAAATATAAAAATTAATTTCCGTGTAAGAAAAATTATATTGTAATTTGGTAGGTTTTTTTCTGCGAAGCTGTTGTTTATGATGGATGACTTTTTGTACTAATTGTAGTTTCGTATTAAGCATTAGTATGAATGTGGAATTTTTAGAGGGAGGGTATTTTATCTTCAGGATTGATAATAATTTATTTTATCTTAAGAATTTATAATCATTTATTTTATCTTCAAGATTAATAATATTTCATTTATCTTCAGGATTGATGATAATTTATTTTATCTTCAGGATTAATAATAATTTATTGTATCTTCAGGATTAATAATAATTTATTTTATCTTCAGGCTTAATAATAATTTATGTTATCTTCAGGATTAATAATAATTTATTTTATCTTCAGGTTTAATAATAATTTATTTTATCTTCAGGATTAATAATAATTTATTTTATCTTCAAGATTAATAATAATTTATTTTATCTTCAGGATTAATCATAATTTATTTTATCTTCAGGATTAATAATACTTTATTTATCTTCAGGATTAATAATAATTTATTTTATCTTCAGGCTTAATAATAATTAATTTTATCTTCAGGATTTATAATAATTTATTTTATCTTCAGGATTAATAATAATTTATTGTATCTTCAGGCTTAATAATAATTTATTTTATCTTCAAGATTAATAATAATTTATTTTATCTTCAGGATTAATAATAATTGATTTTATTTTCAGGATTAATAAGAATTTATTGTATCTTCAGGATTAATAATAATTTATTGTATCTTCAGGATTAATAATAATTTATTTTATCTTCAGGATTAATCATAATTAATTTTCTCTTAAAGATGAATAATAATTTATGTTATCTTCAGGATTAATCATAATTTATTTTATCTTCAGGATTAATAATAATTTATTTTATCTTCAGGATTAATAATAATTTATTTTATCTTCAGGATTAATAATAATTTATGTTATCTTCAGGATTAATCATAATTTATTTTATCTTCAGGATTAATAATAATTTATTTGATCTTCAGGATTAATAATAATTTATGTTATCTTCAGGATTAATAATAATTTATTTTATCTTCAGGATTAATAATAATTTATTTTATCTTCAGGATTAATAATAATTTATTTTATCTTCAGGATTAATAATAATTTATGTTATCTTCAGGATTAATAATAATTTATGTTATCTTCAGGATAAAAAATAATTTATTTTATCTTCAGGATTA
>OY744554.1:7183542-7191042 GCA_963556195.1 Sepiola atlantica | reverse complement strand
CTGAATACGATCTTTTGAACTTGTGGAGACAAGATGGCTGTTCGAAAATAACCAAACATGAGAGTCAGATTCTTTTCGTCGCTTTCTCTTTCGAATAATTATTTTTCTTCTTGTTCTCTTTCCAATTCACTGGTTGTATCTCTCTTTTTCCCTCAATGTCTTTTTTTTTCGAAAGAGATGTTTTTCTTATGTGAAACCTGTGGTGCTTGTTTTTTTATCGCACAACTATTTAATTCGTAGGCAAACTTTAGATAAATGCGCACATATTTCATTCTTGCTCTTGTTAAATAATAAAAGCCTTGTTACGCATGTGCAATGCTGAAAACTGCAGCATTATATGAAGTGATTTATCATGCGGAATTCTTACGACCCGTTTGGATAACCTTAAGGTTCCTGAGAAATCCGCTTGCGAAACGCTGGTCAACACACTCTACCAGACCTGTAGCACATGCCTTCAACATTCTTAACTAGGTATTTACTCTTCTTATACAATCTCCACAAAAAATTCCACTTGCATTACAAAAGCCATTATCCTCCTCCGTTCAATTACTTGATCAGCTACGAGGCCCTTATCACACGCCTTTGTTATTCTAAAGTATTTTGTTGTTCCAGCTGTAAAGGTTGCTATTATGAACACAAGTTTTTTTTCTCGCTGGAAAATGCCCATCCTACACGCAAAACATCTAATAGGATTTGAAACTGGTAATATTCGTTTTCGTCCCCGCTACACACTTTTAATGTGCTGTTTCATTGACTTATATTATCGACCGTTTTTTACCGCCTACAGATAACGGCCACGTATCTATCTGGACTTCCTACCCGTGACGTTATATCTTGGCACATATTCCTAACTCTAAATTTTAACTTCAAAAAGAATTTTCCATGCATGCCTCTTTAATTTAACCTTGTGTGAAAAATACCGTTTTTAATGTTTTTCCTTACATTACGGCACTCTGTCAGCAAAAAAATATATGTAAATCTCCTGTAGCCTAATGAGGTAACAATTATGGTCCAAACTTCGAAAATAAAGTCCTGTTCAAACAACAACACAATACCAAGATAACACTTACCCATTTCCAACGCTAATGTTTTCTCTCAGCTCTAAAATTCTACTCACCGTCTGCTTTTTATATGTTTTTTAAAAGTCCGTTTGACTATAATCCCTCATACAGATGAATTACTTCCAAGTATAAAAATCGGCCATTCTCTCTGGAAAGCGGTCGTCCGACACGCAAACATCTAACACACTTTGACCATTTCCAACGCAAAGAAGCTTCAAAATTCGACTCACCGTCTGCTTCAAATCCGTTCATAAGCCAGTTTGTCGCAAATCGATCACGCAGATGAATAAGTTCCAAGTATAAAAATTGGCCATTATAAACACGAGTCCTTTCTTCTCTGGAAAGCGGTCGTCCGACACGCAAACATCTAACACACTTTGACCATTTCCAACGCAAAGAAGCTTCAAAATTCGACTCACCGTCTGCTTCAAATCCGTTCATAAGCCAGTTTGTCGCAAATCCATCACGCAGATGAATAAGTTCCAAGTATAAAAATTGGCCATTATAAACACGAGTCCTTTCTTTCTAGAAAGCGGTCGTCCGACACGCAAACATCTGATACACTTTGACCATTTCCAACGCAAAAAAAGCTGCAAAATTCGACTCATCGTTTGCTTCAAATCCGTTCATAAGCCAGTTTGTCGCAAATCCATCACACAGATGAATAAGTTCCAAGTATAAAAATTGGCCATTATAAACATGAGCCCTTACTTTCTGGAAAGCGGTCGTCCGACACGCAAACATCTAACACACTTTGTAGCTGGTTAGTGTTCGTTTTCGTCGCTGCCACACACTCTTAATGTGCTGCCCCTTCGACTTACATTATCGACTGCGTTTTACTAAAAAAAAATAAAATAAAGCCGTTTAAAGTGTGTTTTCCAAATTCGGTCGCAAGTTAAAATTGGATTTGTTCTACAGGTACGGACATTTTTTTTAGGTTGTCAGAAAGCTGGTAAAATGTTTTGCTTTCATACGGAAACAAATATTGATTATTCAAATATGATAGGAGAAGGGCGGTAATGGAGTTCCCGGTGTGGAATTGGCTTCGATTAAATAACATGGAAAATTCTATGGAACATTCTCCGATTCGGAAATATTAGCTGTCGAATTGAAAATAAACGAAAGTTTATAAACATAATAGTATTTTATATATCATTATACACACACCCACACGCAAACACACGCAAACACACGCAAACACACACACACACACACACATATATATATATATATATAATTTATATATATATATATAAACAATTATATATATATATATATATATAAAATTATATATATATATATATAAAATTATATATATATATATTATATATATATATATATATATATATATATATATATATATATATATATATATATATATATTAATATATATATTAATATTAAATTCCCGAAACAGTTTTTCATGGTAAACAACTGATGATCCCTTAAAATAGTGTTAGAAACAAACTAATATAATAACTGTAAAAAATAAATTGACTCACATGAATGATTTTCAACTGGAAGACTTGGGACTATTATTTTTTATATATTTTTTAATATAGTTTTAATGGTTGAGAAACTTCCGAGACTATATATATATATATATATATATATATATATATATATATATATATATATATATATATATATATATATATAGTAAGCAATGAATATATATATGGCAACCAAGCTACACAGACGCTCCCATGTTTCATCCCCAGGTGGAATCGTCAGGGTAAATGCATGGAGTTATTTTTGTCAGCTGTTTTTATATACATGGCTTGCTAGTTAACCAATAATATTCTTTGTTGTTCCCTCAGCCAATCGTTGGGCTTATCTCGGACAAAGGCATTGTTGGTGACGCTCCTATTTTTGTTAACAATGGATTTTCCTTTGTTTTGTCAATACAGTGGGCGAATTCGAATAGCTAAGTGAAGTGACTTACGAATCACCCTATATATATATATATATATATATATATATATATATATATATATATATATATATATATATATACGTGTATTACCAAAAGTCATTCTTTAAAAAGCTATGGTTTAAGGAAGGAAAAATAAATTTATTTTATTTGAAACAGTGTTTTTGAGTAACTATATATATATATATATATATATATATATATATATATATATATATATATATGTATATCTATACATATATATATATATATATATATGTATATATATATATATATATATATATATATATATATATATATTTAATCACACCCGCCAGCACTACGTTTGACCGTTTATTATTCGCTTCTATGAGATGAGGTATTTCCATATGTTGTTATTATTATTATTATTATTATTATTATTATTATTATTATTATTATTATTATTATTATTATTATTATTATTATTATTATTATTATTATTATTATTATTATTATTATTCATGGCCATTAAAATATGAGAAAATAAGATATTATAATCAAGTGTTATCATTTAAAAGACTGGTTTGATTCTGTGCAAATTATACATATACATATATATATATATATATATATATATATATATATATATATAATATATATATATATATAAATATATATTATACAGGGTGGGCCAAAATAAGGGTCCTATCTTTAAATTTGAATAACTTGAATTTGAATAACTTCCACAAAATAAAAGTTAAACTCACCAAACTTTATGTGTGTGTAGACTGACCCTTCCGAGATTTTTTGAAATAAACAAAACAAATTTTAGCCGAAAAACACTTCTTAAAACTTACAAAAACTAAAGTATTGTTTTTTACACTGTCTTGAGTTTTTTAAGCAAAAATAATGTTTTCTAAATGGGGGTACGTTCCTTAGGGCTAATACGGCTCATGCTTGCTTCGGAAGGGGTCCTTTACTTATTCTAAAAAAAAAAAAAAAATCAATAAATAAAAAAGTTATGAATTTTTAAAAATAGGACCCTTATTTTTGCCCACCCTGTATATAAATATACATAATATATAATAATGTATACATATTAATGTACATATATATATATTATATATATATATATATTATATATATATTATATATATATATATATATATTATATATATATATATATTATATATATATATATATATATATATATATATATATGTGTGTGTGTATATGTGTGTGTGTGTGTGTAATGAAACCCGCCAGCACTACGTTGGACCGTTTATTATTCGCTTCTAAACGAATACGGTATTTCCATATTTTAATTTGATTTCCCTGTTACTTTTCCCGCCAATTCCAATTTATTTTTACCGACTTTTAGATTTCATTTTTCTTTTCGATTCCAAGTTCCATTTTTCTATTTCGTTCGTTTTAAATTTATTACTTCCGTTCAAACCATATTCCCCCATCTCATTACGAGACAATGGGTTGCAGAATTGACAACGTCCCACGTGAACGAATTGTTAAGGGCAAATTGTCCGTCCGTTGAAATTTCGCACGGATTTTTTTTTTAAATCGGCTTAAATCAGACGTGAAATAAATGTTCTAAGAAATACTACCAGTTTACTTTCTTCAGTGCATTCGAAACACTGATCAATGGAGAAGAGATATATACTAATTAGTTATATCTTGTCAGCTTATGTCAATACATTGCCCTGCAGATGACTTGGCAGTGCGTTCGAATCACTGATCAATGGAGAAGAGATATATACTAATTAGTTATATCTTGTCAGCCTATGTCAATACATTGACTTGCAGATGATTTTGCAGTGCATTCGAATCACTGATCAATGGAGAAGACATATATACTAATTAGTTATATCTTGTCAACCTATGTCAATACATTGCCCTGCAGATGACTTTGCGGTGCATTCGGTATCGATATAATGTTGCATACTCAACTTTTAACTCTACACGGAGCCGGTAGTTCATATGATTACTCGAATGATTGCAATCTTCCTAAGCTATCAGATTTTTTTTTCATGCCATACACAAAACATTGATATTTATTTATTTCCTAGTCTCAACTTTATTTAGGCCGGCACATATAATGTAGGATTTTTCTTTTGATTAACACAGGTTTGCAATTTCTGATATCAGATAGGGCGGCCATGACCAAGTGGATATCTTCTATATCACCATCTAACGATTTAATTATGGTTGCTACTTTCTAACTCTCTTCTCATATAACAGGTTTTAGAGCTGCGTTTTCAAATAAGGTATTTCTCTTACTTCCCACAAAAAATATTGGTATTCCGTGCTAGGAGCGTATCAGGTGATTAGCCATAAACTAAACCCCTCTTAAAGAAAGGGGGTAACGCCTAGGACGGCACAGAACTATATCTCAGTCTGTAAGAAGCAAAGTCATCACCTAGTAAAATGAGGATATGACTATATATGGGTGTGCGTGCGCGAGTTGTGAATGGATGAGCCGTCCCTTTTACTCCCTCTTTTTTATTACTTTTATTCATCCCAAAAAAGGGGTCATTTTGCCACTGAGACGTAAAGGGGCTACTGTGTATTAGGGGCCAAATTTATAGGGGATCAACCTAGGTGGGGAGTTGGGCAGCAAGATGTTTGTTCGCATTACATTTAAATTTCTGAATGTTTGTACAGCTAGGGAAACGGGGAGCAGGGAGGGAATTTCAAAAGCCAGCAGTTCGAGGAAATAAGCTATTAGAGTAGAAAGCCGTTCAACATCTGGGGACCTGCACGGAGATGAAAGAAGAAAACATTGTTTAACGAACGGGAGATATTTTTATATGCACAAAATTACAAGACATTTTATGTGAGTAATTGTTCATTTGAAATGTTCAGTTCTCAGAGAAAGTTCAGTTAGAAATATTACGAACAATATAATGAATGTGTTTGTGCCTGTAATTTGTTAGTGTGTATATGCGTGCGACAGTGTAAACATGTGTGTAAGTGTGTTGCATTAGAAATTCAGGAGGCACTTTTGGGAGTTGTCAAATGAAATATTTGACAGAATATGATCTGGATATCGATACTGTACTAAGAGTTTAATTTTTTTTTAACAGTTGAATTGAGAAGATAGTTAAAGGGGAGATGCCCAAGGAGGCATAACAAACAACAACAATAATAATAATTTAAATTTAAGGAAGGGGGATCAGTTTCCTATATAAATTTAACGTAAACTGATCCTTTGAAATGTGCGAGTTCTCAAACAAGTTCAGTGAGAGATGTTATTTATGATCAATAAAATGTGCCTGTTTTTTTATGAGTGTGAATAAACGTGCGACAGTGTAGGCATTTTGTGTGTGGGTTGCTTTTTGTCAGGGTGTGTAAGCGTATGACTATGTAGGTGTGCGTGCGCGAGTTGAGAAGGGATGAGCCGTCCCTTTTACTCCCTCTTTTTTATTACTTTTATTCACCCCCCAAAAGGGGTCATTTTGCCAGTAAGACGTAAGAGGGCTACTGTGAATTAGGGGCCAGATTTATAGGGGACTCCTAAGTGGGGAGTTGTGCAGCAAGATGTTTGTCCATATTGCATGTTGGACTGATTGGCGAGGACGTATCCTCGATTGATACAAAGGATTCTGCATTTTCTATGAATCTTTAAAAACTTGAATTCAACCCACACAAGGCATATAGCCACTGAGAAGTAAGTGGTCCTGTGGATTATGGGCCAGAAATAAAGTCAGTTGTGCAGCGAGATATCTGTTTACATAACACTAAAATGTGTGCATGTTGGTAGAGTCAGGGAAAAAGAGAGCAGGGAGGGAGTTCCAACAGCTGACAACTCGAACAAAGAAGCAATTAGAGTAGAGTAGAAAGCACTCAAGCAGCTGAGAAACTAAACAGTGATTTGATGGGATTTAACTGACTGTCGAGTTGTTCGCATGTATTTACGTCGAAGGGGCACAAAATCAGCCAGTTCATCGGAGCACATTCTATTTAAGTACTTGTAAAAAACCCTAGCCCCGAGTAAAGGGGTAAGTTTTTTATCAAGCATCAAGTGAAACAACATGTTTTAACTATTGGGCGAGTATGATTTTGTTAGTTGAGAATGAGAGAAAATAGGGTTCGGTCGGGGTCAGTTTAGTGTACAGGGGTGCCAGTAGATATTTCTGCAAACTTCATTAGAGACAATGGGCTGTGTGAAAGGATAATCCATACCTTGGTTGCTGGTCGTTTTTATCGCACGTATCCTCGATTGATATAAAAGATTCTGCATTTTCGATATGTTTTTTAAAACTTGAATTACCCCCCCCCCCCGAAAAGGCATACTGCCACTGAGGCGTAAGGGGCTACTGTGGATTAGGGGCCAGAAATTAAAGGGGGCATCCTAAATGAAGAGTTCTGAAGCAAGATCTTTTTTTTATCATTAAACTGACATTTCTGAATGTCAGAGAAACAGGGAGCAGGGGAGGAGTTCCAACTATTGGGCGAGTATAATTTTGTTAGTTGAGCATGATAGAAAATCGGTTCGGTCGCGTTCAGCTTAGTGTACTCGGCTGTCGATTC
>OY744554.1:7131042-7178542 GCA_963556195.1 Sepiola atlantica | reverse complement strand
ATGCCCCATCCCCAGCAAAAACAAAAAGATAAGAAAATATGCTAACATATATACATATATAGGGAAAAGGAAAATAAAAATATGAAATATACCCTTAAAGTATAACGTATCATACAAAGGTGGTGCTCGATATACGAGATAGAGCAACTGGACGGAGTGTCTGGTCTGTGCCGTTTGCTGGTTGCCGCCCATTAACAACTGCTAACGAATTTCGTCTCTCCATAGAATTTGTGTCGTCTCCACATATGAAAACCGGATTTTACCTTACTTCGAGTCTGGTACTTTAACCCTAGCCCTAAATCTACCCCTAACACAAAACCAAACCCTAACCTTAACCCTTAACACTAACCATAACCTAGACCTTTACCTAAACCCTAACCCTAACCACAAACTCAAACCCCTAACCCTAACCCTTAACCCTAACCCTCTACGTTGAATTTTTGCTTATATCTTCTAAATTTCTTACTTCACTTTATATTTTTTTAAAATTTTTATACCTTTTCCAATATTGACATTATGGTAATTTCTCTTTTTCCAACTTATCTGTCAACTCTCCACGGACGATAAGATATCATCTTTGAAAAGCCATGGTTTATGGAAGGAATGATTAAATTATTCTCTTATATATAATTGTATTTTATTGTATTTTACACAATTTTCATCCTCATCACTTATTAATTTATCTCCCCCCACCCCACACATACATATATATATATATATATATATATATATATATATATATATATATATATATATATATATATATATATATGGGTGTGTGTGTGTATAAGTTACAGGACGTGTATATCTATATATTTCACGGTATTTCATTCTATGAAATATCGTGCATTTCATCCTTATATATATATATATATATATATATATATATATATATATATATATATATATATATATATATATATATTATATATACACATATATATTATATATATATATATATATATATTATATATATATATATATTATATATATATATATATATATGTAGAAGGATGACAAGGAATTATAAAAACAAAAGTCAAACCGTATTTCTATTCAGTTGCTCAGAGCCAGGTATATTCCACAAGAAGGCAATTTATTCAAGTTAAATTTGTCCTTAAGCCAGGCTTTTCAAAGATCAAAATCTTATCATCAGAGGAAATCGCTGGGATAGATAAGTTGGCAAAGGTCGAGATTTAAAATTTGAAAAAGTCAAATAAAAATTGTAGGGAAAAAACACAGGACAAACTCTGCCCGAATGCAAGCAAATGTCCGATTGCAAAAAAGTCCAATGTCAAAAAGTCCAGCGGAGAAAGTGAAATGTAGATAGGTAGGTCGTTAATAGGTTTTACCTTTCCTAAAAGTTCGCTTTTAGTTCACCACTTTATATATATATATATATATATATATATATATATATATATATATATATATATATATATAAGTATAAGTATGTGTGTATATGTGTGTGGTTCCATGGTTGCCTAAGCAAATAGGCTACAACAGGTCGACGCTCCCATTGTCTATAAACTGGGCCTCGCAGCCTCTGTCAGCTAAGTTAAGGATGTTGACATTTTCTCGAAATTTTATTTTGGTGTTTTAAGTATTAGTCCTGAGGAAAGACATGTTGTGAATCATATATATATATATATATATATATATATATATATATATATATATATATATATATATATATATATATATATATATATATATATAGTGAATGCTTTTATTCAAACATGTACAAGGTCTGCTACACTGGCGTGTCGATGTTATCGATTCCAAGAATTCAGCGACCAGATTCGATCATAAAAATTCTCTGCCTGATGAGACCTCAGCTCTTGAGAGCTGTAGATCGATAACATCGACATGCCAGTGTAGCAGACCTTGTACATGTTTGAATAAAAGCATTCACAATACAGCTCTATATTTTTATTGAGCACTCTTTTATAAGCCAGGTTTGATTTCCTTTGGATTTCTACCCTGTAGATTTTTACCCTACCTGGATTACTATATATATATATATATATATATATATATATATATATATATATATATATATATATATATATATATATAAGAAAATTAAATATGATACTAATCGTCTTTGAAACGATCGTACGCAATACCATTGTTGACATTCAATTCTTGGAACTGTAATAAATAATGTTATAAATAGTTTGATTGATTTATTTATCGCTATTCATTCTCTCTTACTCTCTCCCCTCTCTCTCTCTATCTCTCCCTCTCTCTCTCTCTCTACATATATATATATATATATATATATATATATATATATATATATATGTATATGTATGTATGTGTATATATATATATATATATATATATATATATATATATATATCCATATATATATATGTGCTTATTTTTATTTATACAGACATGTACAAAATCTGAGACACTGGCATGTCGATGTTATCGATCAACAGTTGTTAGAAACTGAGATCTCATCAGACACAATTCGATCTTTACCTCAGATCATATTTGGGAAGAATGAAATGGAGGAGAAAAGAAAAGAAATTTAAAATTTGGAAAGTCACGTGGTTAGATTTAGCACCGTTGAGAATCAAATATGGAATGAAATGAAAAGAATTTCATTTTTTTTTTTTTTTTTTCAATCTTATTTTATTTTATTTTTATTTCATTTCATTTTATTTTATTTCTTGTCTAGAGGTAAGAACGCTAGATTACGAATATTAACATTGACGGTTCGATCTCTGCCCGGTAAGTCATGCTGATGACGGCTTATAAATCTCTCTTACTTTCCATGCTAGTTGACGTCGGCCGAGGGGTAAGTGGATCGACTACGAATCAGTGGCGATTTGTAAACCGAGTTCTAGCCCTCCGACCGACGTGAATTAGCATCCCCTTCACTGAAGATTACGTAAGCATGAAACATCGATGTCTCAAAGTAATAATAATTAATATTTACTTAATATATATATATATATATATATATATATATATATATATATATATATATATATATATTTATATAAAATATGGAAAATATATCTGAAGAGAGACGCACGAGGCTCGAAACGCGTTATAAAATCACAAAATTATAAAATGATAAAATAATAAAATAACAAACAATTCTTTAAAAAAAAGTTTTCCGTTTTATTTTTTTTATTTTTTATGTATTTTTTTTCTTCCCTTCTTAAGTGACCTCAATTAAAGCAACACCACATTGTGTATTGCCGGTTGTTGTAATTCTTATTCCAGGTACATAATTTCCCTGATGATCTGCCAAGCAAGGACCTGCTTGGTAGAGAAACACGTGTAGGTAAAAAACTCTTTAATTTGAAAAATGATAAATAATTAATTTTTGAATGAAAAAGTCTTATGTGGTGTTGATTGGGCTCCTGAACGGAATGCTTTGGTAAGCCTTCAAAAAATCACATATAAATACTCTGTACCCGGTAATCGAGTATCATCGAGCTTGTTTTTATTGGATCAACCCCGGTCTTCACTGAATAATCTTTTTTCTAAGTGAAAAATCCATATATATATATATATATATATATATATATATATATATATATATATATATATATACTTTCATGCTGATGAGTCTTGATTGAAAAGAGACGAAACGTATACGTCCATAGATAAATAAACAATAACAAATATTTATATTTGAAGCTCCTCGTTAAAAAGTAGAGCACTGTAAATGGTAGTACTAACACAGCGTGACGTCACTTGCTTTATATGCATCATTCCTTCACTTATAGAAGTTGAATGCCTGTATGTCTCGCCGCCTTTAAATGTATTAAAATTATCATTGTTTATAAGCTGTTCAGAATTGGCCTATCGGTTAGCGACGTTGGATTGGGGTTGAAAAATACTTGTAATCCAGGGTTTCGAATCGTGTGACAGGTAGTGAATAGTCGTACTTCTATGCTGATGAGTCTTGATTGAAAAGAAACAATAACAAATATATATATATATATATATATATATATATATATATATCGATCAATTTGTCAATGTTATGTTTATGTCTGTAAACTCCAAGACAGTTTCTCTCCAAATTATCCATTTGCCTTTGGCATCCCTGCAAGTTCCCCACTACAGAACGTTGATTTCATAGTTTGACTCATCTTCAGCCTCGCCACACTTTTGATGAAACTCTAGATAATGTGTGCCGCGTCTCTCTTCACTCTAGAAGCGGTATTTGTGTTGTCGTGGATTCATGGCGAAGACATCTCATATATCATGAACGCGAACACGTTTCAGATTTCAAAATATATTATATCTACCTACACTACTTCAGATTCAACCCTAACCCTAACCCTAACTTAAACGCTTCTCGTTAAAGTTCTCTGCACGCCTAACTTCTTCAGATTTTCCAAATAACATTTAAATCTGATGAGTGAACGTTATATATTCAAGGTGCCTCGGTTAGGACGGAGAGAGAATGTGAGTTGTCAATAGTTCAATGGTTCAAAAGTGACAGGCTTGGGAACGGAATAGACAGAAGAGTAAGGATCAATTAGAATGCTGATAGCTGTAGATGAAGGATACTCAACCCTAACCCTAACCCTTACTTAAACGCTTCTCTTTAACTAGATCCCCCGTACGGGGCGATGGGTTAGCGACATTTCTAACATCTTAAATAAGAAAATACTTCCTCGTTAAAGTTCTCTGCACACCTAACTTCTTCAGATTTTCTAAATAACATTTAAATCTGATGAGTGAACGTTATATATTCAAAGTGCCTCGGTTAGGACGAAGAGAGAATGTGAGTTGTCAATAGTTCAATGGTTCAAAAGTGACAGGCTTGGGAACGGAATAGACAGAAGAGTAAGGATCAATTAGAATGCTGATAGCTGTAGATGAAGGATTTTTGGAGGTGAAAAATGCACATGTAAAGTATAGCTCTCTCTTTCTCTCTCTCACTCTCTGTCCGAATAATGTACCTGAGATAGTTGTCAATAGTTCAATGGTTCAAAAGTGACATGCTTGGGAACGGAATAGACAGAAGAGTAAGGATCAATTAGAATGCTGTTAGATGAAGGTTTTTAAAGGTGAAAAAAATGAACGTGTACAGTATAGCTCTCTCTTTCTCTCTCACACTCTCTGTCCGAATAATGTACCTGAGATAATAAATAACTATATGTTCAGATACAAACACATTTGTGTTAATAAACAAAGAACTGACGAGAGAACGACCTCCAAAATTCTCGAGTCACGTGCAGAAATCGACTTAACATATGACTCAATAAGTCCTGGGCCTCAGATAGAGATGGCGGCACTATTTAAAAAAATGTGTATATAAAGTACTAACCTTCAAATGATTATTAGTTTACAAATTCAATAAACTACAAATAAATTTAATTTACCTTTACACTTGTTAAGGCTACAAATGTATAGTGATGTACAACATACAAACAGATCATATAATGTTGCATATTTTCTCTTCCTAATATCACCAAAGTAAGAATTTCATTTTGAAAATTCCAAGGAAGAACCAGTTTTTAACATATCTACCAAAACTTGCAATAAAAATTTTTTTTTTTTTTTTTTTAAACATTCGCAAAACTAACTGAAAAGATGGAAAATTGCTTTCAATGTAAAAAAAATAACTAGCATCACTTTTGTAATTTCGGAAAAACAATCCTAATTTTTTTTTTTTTCTTTTTAACTTAACATGGTGCATTCAAATATGGAAATCTATTATTCGGACTATTCTCATCTTGATTGTTATATTCACAAAAAATTTAGCCAATACAATCTCCGACCTTCTTCAGGTGCATTTTTTTAAAACTTGGGAATCACTTTGCTGAACTCTGGAACCTGGACAGAATTTTAAACAGAATCCTTTATTTAATCCACGGGGGTAAATTGCTCTTATTCTGTCACACATGACTGGGTAGAAACCTCCAGAAGACTCATTAGAACTGACTTAACCAATGCTATTACCTGTTACACCATGTGTTCAAGTAAACAATTCTAGTACGAATTTTAAAAGCTTTGAACCTAATCTTGTCTAGATGCGTCATATTATTACATTTTATTTATTATTAGTGTTTACACATACATGATATCTGATGAGATAATTTTGTACATAGATATAATGAAAGAATTTATAAAAAGGAATACTGACCCTTAGAATCATAAGAATTCCTTCTGTCCTAAGGTCTGTGATTATCTAATTGAAACCAATTTTGTAAAATTTCAAAACAATCGAAAAATCTAATTTTCGTGTTTTAATATATGGTTACTTCCCGATAGAAAAATACGGTTCAAGTTATTATATTGTTTGATTAGTGATTGTTAGAGGGTGGTATGATCACTTTAAACGCTGTCGTACAGACAGAAATGAAACTGAACGCTCCGGTCATCCCAATTTGGAAATAGTCCCAGAAAACATAACAAATTTCACAAACTTGCCGGGTCGATCGTAAATTTGAGTTGAGCAAGATAGAAGAGAAGTTGAAGATATCAAAATGCAGTGTATTCACCATTTTGAATGAACATTCGTCAACGAGGGAGCTGCGTTCAAAGTGGGTGCTGCGTTTGCTTACAGTCGATCAAAAAACAAGAATGCCTCAGAAGATAGCCTCATCACAACAATACGGATACTACATTACAAACCAAAGAGGAGGTAGTGCCTGGAAGGATGGTCGTTTTATAACAGAACATAGTCTACACTATCCCAAATAAGGAGGTAATGCCTGGGAGGATTGTCTGATCATAACAGATTCTACACTACTCCCTCAATAATAATAGTATATTAGTCTGAAATAGTATGGTAAACAGAATTGAGCATTTGTAAGGTAATGAAGAGTGGCAAAAATGAATCATGGACGAGTCCATTGTAGATGGGACGTCGAGAAAGAAATAAAGGCGACTTGATGACTATTAAAAAGAAGAAGGGTTCCACAGTGCTTTTTATTTACTCCTCCCCAGGAGTTAGGCACAAGGCCAGTTTTATCTTACTCCCACAAGTAAGATGTGACCCAAGATCGGGTCGGGAAAGTGGGGTTTGAAAAGCCAGCGCCCGAGAAGGTGAGCACTTTGGCAATTAAAAATTGCCTGGGCAGCCCCGTCGGCATTCCCCGGTAAGGGCGCCTCAGACAGTAAGCAATAAACTTACTCCCCCCAAAGAGGGGAGGCAAAGCCTGGGAGGGTGGACCTCCTAGAACTGCACAGGACAGACCCATTGACCGGCGTAAGTCAAGCCCCGAAGGACAAGACAATACCGGTATGGAGTGCAGTATCCATCGGAACAGATACTACACTTTGATCTTAGCCAAAAGGCCAAGTGCGAGTGGGAATTGAACAACGACGATTTCAAAAACGCGAAGAGCCGAAACGCTTGGTGATCGGAGTATCGATGTACCGGAAGAATGCGAGTTTACCGATGTTTATGGCACCGATGAAGCTTTATTGGCTATGGTACCCAAGTCCGTCTTGCTGTTAGACTTTTGTGTCCGCTGACTAAAAATACGGCTGATAAGCAAGTTATTACTATTAAGGAATCCCCTGACTTGTACTTCACCAAAGTGCTTGTAGAACAATTGCTTCAGTTCACGCTCGGATGCAGAGCAAATTGCTCTCCAATCGAATGTATATACGAACGAGTTTCTAGCGTAAACCAAGTCTGTAACCTCAACAAGAAAAAGACTTTCATGAGACAAAAGTATGTCAAAAGATTGTTTAATATGTGTGCGTAGCCGGCGTAAACCATCCGGTAATGGCAAATAAAGAAAACCAAAGTTTTTTCATACACGTTCTGTTCTTTGTCATTCTTGTTGGACCTTACCGGGTACCCTGAAAGAACGGGTAATGCAACACATTCAAATATAATACACTAGTACAATTAATAAAAGTGATAGTAGAGTTTCGGCTTCAGACAGACAGACAGACAGACACCAAATGTCCATTATAATAGATATTAGCAAAGTCCGAAAGATTGCAAGAACGTTTATATATAATTGCGACTGCAGGCGTTAAGTTCGATATCTTTGATATCTTCGATTTGATATCTTTGTTTATTGTTTTATTCGTGACGAGGTTTGTAGTGCATGATATTGAAAGATTGCTCTAATTGTAATAGCCCCTGGGCCGATTAAAAATATCACATGCTAACGCCTCTCGTCCTCGTGCCGTCTGGAACGGCCTAATGAGTGCGGTAAATGAAAGCTATCCACCCAGTCTCCCGTGCGTGCGTTAATTATGGGCGGATATCGACTACAGTTGATTCATTCATTTATTGCTAGCAGGGCGACCTTGTGTTGCCCGGGAGCATAGATAACAAGTAAGAAAATGAAAACGTGTATGTAAGACCTTTCTTTTTAAACTACTCTCTTTCTCTCCCTCTTCCGTCGACTGCCCTTTTATCTCAACGAAACTATAATATATATATATATATATATATATATATATATATATATATATTAATTTTATACGTACATAAAAGTAATCCATGGACACGTGTTTTTGGGTCACAGACGTCATCAGCATGGCTAACTTAGACAAAGAACGCACCTTCGATATTGATGTCTATAGTCCAGCGTCTTTACCACTTTATTATATATATATATATATATATATATATATATATATATATATATATATATATATATATATATATATATATATGTAGTCTTAGTTAATCACTATCCCACACAGTTTTTGCGTTTTGCGGGGACCCCCTCAGAGATACACCGTTTTCTGTCATTGTGGACACCATTCCCAATCGTGACTACAATCATTTCAGCTTGCCGATGATTCCACTGGGCACGGAGATTTACTAAAGATGTCTAAATCTTCCCTCTTGGATGAAACCGCGGTACATTGCTGAAATATGTAATATACAGTATCTAAATAAATTATATATATATATATATATAAATTTCGTGTACAACAGAATCGTAGGATGAATTTTAGAGGAAGCATTATTATAATCAATGAAACAGACGAGTGGTAAATTAAAAACTAAAAGTCGAATGAGATATGAGGGGAAAAAAACTTATTTCAGTTGGAGGAAACGATTGAGAGGGAAAAAAAAGGTAAATCTCTCAACGTTATGGTGGCTTTGAATCATTAAAGATCTCCATATATCATTGAATCATTAAAGATCTCATATCTCATTCGACTTTTAGTTTTTAATTTACCATTCTGACGTTTCCTCTCAGAGGGTCAGACGATAAGGCCTTAAGGTAATTTTAACAATTTTCCTTTCTTTTTTCCCCACTCGTCTGTTTCATTGATTATAATAATGCTTCCTCTAAAATATATATATATATATATATATATATATATATATATATATATATATATATATATATATATATATATATATATATGTGTGTGTGTGTGTGTGTGTGTGTGTGTGTGTGTGTGTGTGTGTGTGTGTGTGTGTGTGTTTGTATTTCGTGAGTGGCGATCGGTCAATAGCATAAACACATCGCCGGGTGTGCGTTTGATGGTATGAACGCTGGCCGCCTGGCGTGAAGATGCTCTCGTGTGTTTACGCGTGGCGCCCTTCCGTTAGAAGCCAGTTTATGTTTTAACACAAAAAAATAAATTCCCTTTGTAGTTTGTTTAAACGTGCGAGGATAATTGCCGACGTCTGCCTTTCGCTAGCTCAGTTGAAACAAAAGTCATTTATTTGCCTCCTCCCCAGGAGGTGAGACACAAGGTCAAAGTACGTTTATTTATCTCTTTCCTTTATTTAGGCATCAATAGAACTTAATTTCTCCTGTATCACGTGATAGTTTTTGATAGCTGTGGGGATGAAGCGACAGCGTGCGGCACCTCCGTTGATTGTGTGAACCGGGTTCGCGCCCTGTGACCGTTTGAAATTGTCACTTCCTACACTGATGAGAGCGTATGCAGGTATACATAATTTAATTTAATTTAATATGTAGGTATAAATACATTTTTTGTGTGGGTTTTGGGTGTCACCCGAAGTTAGGGAGCAACGTACCGAGATGTCTGTTTACATTAGTTTTAAACCTCTGCATGTCGGTACTGTCGTGGAAACAGGGAGCAGGGAGGGAGTTCCACAGCCCAGCGGCACGAGGAAAGAAGCTATTGTAGTAGAAGGCTCTCCGACATATGGGGACCTCCACAGTGAATGAATGGGATTTAGCTGATTTTCGAGTTGGTCTAGTGAATTTACGTCGAGGGGGCACCAGAGCAGCCAGTTATTTACCCCCATCACTTCGAGGACCCTAGACACAAGGTCTGGCGTGGAAAGCTAGCACACTAGGATTAGCGCGCTCTCGCCGACAAAAAATGCCTGAGCAGCCCCGGCGGCATTCTCCGGTAAGTGCGCTTCAGGCGATTAGCAATAAACAAACCCCCTTCTCAAAGAGAACGTAAAGCCTGGGAGGGTGGACCTATAACGAAAGTATATATATATGTGTATATCTATTACTAAAGGAGATTTGATATCTGCCTGTCTGGAGCCGAAACTATGCTGTAGTATCTATTAATGTACAATTGTATTTTGATGCTAGATTGAGACTGTAAGTTTTCTTTTTATTGAATCGAAGATTGGTATCAATAAAGACCTTTCGTCTGAGAAACGATCGTACACCCAAATTGGTGTTGGTGTTGGATTCTTGCAACTGATATACATCAATATGTCTTAATTTGCCTATTTCGAACTTAATATATATATATATATATATATATATATATATATATATAGAGAGAGAGAGAGAGAGAGAGAGAGAAAGAGAGAGATAGAAAGAGAAGGAGAGAGAGAGATGATAGGTTCGTTAGTTTGGGATTTTTTCAAGGACATGCATTATGGTATTAACCCCGAAGGGTCGAATTATGGTAGAGGCAGAAAAGCACGTCAAGTTATATATATATATATATATATATATATATATATATATATATATATATATATATATATATATATATATGTGTGTGTGTGTGTGTGTGTGTGTGTGTGTATGTGTTTGAAAAAATGACAAACGGAAAACAGGTTAAAGTGCAGGAGAAAAATAAAAACAAGAGATTTGACGAGTTTCGTTCGTGTTTATATATATATATATATATATATATATATATATTGAGAGAGAGAGAGAGAGAGAGAGAGAGAGCGAGAGCGAAAGAGATGATGGGTTCGTTAGTTGAGGACTTTTTCAAGGACATGCATATCATTTGACGCTGGCGCACGCACATTAATTCCCACGGCTAACCAAAAACTCATAAACCAAAGATCCCCATGCACCCTATAATATCTGACATCGGCAGCACAATATTTATATATATATATATATATATATATATATATATATATATATATATATATATATATATATATATGGGGTTAGGTACACGATAAGTCATGCAAATGAAATGACGTGGTAGACAAAATGTGTGAAAAATGACAAATGGAAAACAGGTTAAAATGCAGGAGAAAAACAAAAAACGAGAGATTTTACCGGTTCCGTTCGTGTTAGCGAACGTCTTAAGAAAAAATGAAGATTTGGAAACAATTTTATCTTCCACTCTATGTGTATTTATCCTGGCTAGTTTCTCTGTCTTCTTCCCTCTTATCGCCTTTACCCTCTCTGGTCTCTCTATACAAACTCAGTAAGTGTAAAAGTAAAAAAAAAAAAAGAAAATGAATAAAAATATTTTTTTAAAATAAAGAAATAAAGAAGAATATGTCACCCACTTGTCAAATCATATTTTAATGTCACTAAAAGTCTTCTCATATGGTTCAATCGGATCATCTTTTCCTTCTCCCATGTGTGTGTCTTACAAAATAAATTTTTTTCCAAATCTTCAGTTTTTCTTACACAAGATTTATCCTCATCACAAACAAATTGAAATGTATATATATATATATAAATATATATATATAAATAAATATTAATTATTTTAATACCTACAGACATCGATGTTTCATGCTAACGCTATCTTCAGTGTAGGAACTAATTCTCAACGGTCGGTGGGCACGAACCCCGATCACAAATCGCCACTGATTCGTAGACGAGGATCTTATCCATCGGCCATAGCCAATTAGTTAGTAAATATAGATGGATTTTAAATGTAAATAGCGAACGACGGCTAGATACCAAGCAGTATAGAGTAATCTACGAAACGGCGTTCGGATCGTGCATATAGCTATTTGCATATATATATATATATATATATAAATATATATATATATATATATATATATATATATATATATATATATAGTGTGTAGATTTCAATTTTGTGTTGAGAATCTGAATAACAGAGCTCAATGTAATTTAAACAGAGCAAAACAGAATTATAAAAAGAAAAACCTATACACACATTAAGGTTGTACACATTATAACTTATTTCGACCCCTTAATTAGGTCTCCTCAGATGTATAAACAACCACGTCAAAAAAACAACAAAAAAAAAAAAAAAAAAAAAACGTGGTTGTTTATACATCTGAGGAGACCTAATTAAGGGGTCGAAATAAGTTATAATGTGTACAACCTTAATGTGTGTATAGGTTTTTCTTTTTATAATTATATATATATATATATATATATATAACAATATGCACATACCTAATTTATATAAAAAGAGATATAGTTGTAGAAACAAAAGGGCATACGATTGTTTCAAAGCACGTTACATTCAAGTCTAACATTTAAAAATACAAAAAAAAACATATCGTTTATGTTTTTCTTTTTAACAGTTTCAGAATTAAAGTCGATTCACAGTAGAAAAAATAGAACAAATTAAAAATCAAAATCAAAAATAGACATACACCCCCCTCCACCAATGCTTGACAGACAATTGAATCAAATGTCAACATAATGGTTTCAAAGAGCAGTCTTAAAAAGAACAATCAATTGTCATAATTCAAAATAGCGGTATGTTTAAAGATATTAACAAGAGGTAATTCTATTAGTAAGATGGTCTACAGTTGATTTGTGGTCTAATTTAGGATTTATTGATGCTACCATATCAAGAAATAAAGAAAGAAAGAAATAATGTGCGCATCCTTGTATTTAAACCTGCTGCGTCTTTGCCAATTTTTGAAAGTTACGTCAAATGCTGATGCGCACGCCTTTTCTTTCTTTCTTTCTTTCTACTGTTTCTGACTGGTTTGTTTACGTTTTCTTCGGACGCATCTTGTACAATTTGAATGCCTGTTCATTAAAGTTCTTACATACAACCGAGGATGGTTGCTTTCTTGCAACTGAAATATCTTGGTAAAGCTTTTATATGTTTGAGTTTATATTTTTGTTAGTTTGTTGACTCGCTTATCCTCAAATCCATTTCTATTTTGCATTTTGTCTGAAACATTGTTTCTATTATTCCTCATAAATATATATATATATATATATATATATATATATATATATATATATATATATATATATATATATATATATATATATATATACTAAATGGGTGATATATATATATATAGTCTCGGAAGTTTCTCAACCATTAAAACTATATTAAAAAAAAAATTATAGTCTCAAGTCTTCCAGTGGAAAATCACTCATGTAAGTCAATTTATTTTTTACAGTTATTATATTAGTTTATTTCTAACACTATTTTAAGGAATCATCAGTTGTTTACCATGAAAAACTGTTTCGGGAATTTATATATATTAAATTTATATATATATATATATATATATATATATATATATATATATATATATATATATATAAATATTTCTGTCTAGATTACTTGCCATACATATATTGTAAAAATGTGGCAATCATCGTATATATATATATATATATATATATATATATATATATTTTATATATATAAATATAATATTTATTTATATATATATATAATTACATAAACAATATTATAGCCTTACGTTCTGCCTTTGATAAGATGCAGTAATACGCATTGAAACGTTCGTTGATTTACGTAAGGCTATTATATTTATCATATAATTTTATGAATGCTTTACTTTGTATTAAGCACTCTTGAACAAAAAGGGTTTACGTTCACTTTATTAACATATTTGAACTTGATCAATATGTATATATATATATATACATACATACATATATAAAAAATATTCGTTTATATATATATATATGTGTGTCTGTGTGTGTGTGTATATGCGCGTGTTTTCATGTTGAACTAGCTTTGCCGGCTTACTATCGCTTTATATTATAATTATAATTAGTAGTAGTAGTAGTATTGGTAATATGGTTAGTAGTCGTAGTAATATAGTAGTAGTAGTCGTCATCGTAGTAATATAGTAGTATTAGTCGTAGTAGTAGTAGTGGTAATATTGTAGTAGTAGTAGTCGTAGTAATATAGTAGTAGTAGTAGTCGTCATCGTAGAAATATAGTAGTAGTACAAGTAGTAGTAGTAGTAATATTGTAGTAGTAGTCGTAGTAATGTAGTAGTAGTAGTAGTCGTAGTAATGTAGTAGTAGTAGCAGTCGTAGTAATGTAGTAGTAGTAGTCGTAGTAATGTAGTAGTAGTAGTCGTAGTAATGTAGTAGTAGTAGTCGTAGTAATGTAGTAGTAGTTGTAGTAATGTAGTAGTAGTAGTCGTAGTAATGTGGTAGTAGTTGTAGTAATGTAGTAGTAGCAGTCGTAGTAATGTAGTAGTAGTAGTCGTAGTAATGTAGTAGTAGTTGTAGTAATGTAGTAGTAGCAGTCGTAGTAATGTAGTAGTAGCAGTCGTAGTAATGTAGTAGTAGTTGTAGTAATGTAGTAGTAGTAGTCGTAGTAATGTAGTAGTAGTTGTAGTAATGTAGTAGTAGTTGTAGTAATGTAGTAGTAGCAGTCGTAGTAATGTAGTAGTAGTAGTCGTAGTAATGTAGTAGCAGTCGTAGTAATGTAGTAGTAGTCGTAGTAATGTAGTAGTAGTTGTAGTAATGTAGTAGTAGCAGTCGTAGTAATGTAGTAGTAGTAGTCGTAGTAATGTAGTAGTAGTCGTAGTAATGTAGTAGTAGTAGTCGTAGTAATGTAGTAGTAGTTGTAGTAATGTAGTAGTAGTAGTCGTAGTAATGTAGTAGTAGTAGTAGTAGTAGTAGTATTGGTAATATGGTTAGTAGTCGTAGTAATATAGTAGTAGTAGTAGTCGTCATCGTAAAAATATAGTAGTAGTAGAAGTAGTAGTAGTAATATTGTAGTAGTAGCAGTCGTAGTAATGTAGTAGTGGTAGTAGTCGTCTTAGTGATGTAGTAGTAGTAGTATTGGTAATATGGTTAGTAGTCGTAGTAATATAGTAGTAGTAGTAGTCGTCATCGTAGAAATATAGTAGTAGTAGAAGTAGTAGTAGTAATATTGTAGTAGTAGTAGTAATGTAGTAGTAGTAGTAGTATTGGTAATATGGTTAGTAATCGTCATCGTAGTAATATAGTAGTAGTAATCGTAGTAGTAATATTGTAGTAATAGTAGTAGTCCTAGTAATATCCTTGTAGTAGTAGTAGTAGTAGTAGTAGTAGTAGTAGTAGTAGTAGTAGTAGTAGTAGTAGTAGTAGTAGGTATTTGAAGAATTAATTCCCCACACACTTGCACAAGATGTAGGCGTTTTTTCTGCCTTGTGTGTTCGTCGCGTTTTAGATTCTGTACGCGAATCACCAAATATCAGAAGAATTGTTGCAAGGCTTCCAAGTTATCCAATTGAGTTTGTTTCGTAATGCCGGCACGTATACTTGTAATTTAGGGTGTGGGGTCACTAGAAAACCCGGGGTGGGAGTTAGGGTAGATACTTGGGACATAGAACACATCCGTGATGGAAAATAAAAGTTGACACACATACCCACACTCCTTTCATATATATATATATATATATATATATATATATATATATATAAATATATATATATATATATATATATATATATATATATATATATATATATATATATATAGTAGAGAATGGTAGTTTGCTTGAAGCATTGCTGGGTATAGTAGTAGTAAGTTTTTGAAAGGCTGTGGGCAATGCAAATTCCGGGTAAGATGCAAGTTGTAAGGAACAAAACCAATAACAATAAATCGAATACGAAATATGACTTACTATTTATTTTTCCTTTTTTCTAAAATCTTACATAACAGCAAGAGTGTTTTTAGCTGTTCGTGTGATGTCCGGCTGATTAAAAATCACTATTTAATATTTCGGGAAAAGGGACTTCTTTTTGTCAAAAATAATTAAACCAGAAGAAAAATTTCTCCGACTGTGCAGAGAATCCTACATTGCCCACAGCCTTTCAATTTCAGCCTTATATATATAAGAGAACGAGAAAGAGTGAGAGAGAGATTTGGGGGGGATTCGTGGATATATATATATATATATATATATATATATATATATATATATATATATATATATATATATATATATATACATATAATATAGCATAATATAAAATGAAATAATAAAATAAGGTGCGAATCAAATTTTATTATAATTCAAAATTAAGGCGAAGTAACTCAAAGTCCTTAACTCATGAGTTTTCAAAGTTGAGTTACTTTGTCTAAATTTTGAATTATAATAAAATTTGATTCGTATCTTATTTTATTATTTCATTTTATATTATGCTATTAATGCTCTATCCAGTATATTGAGCTTCAGTCTTTATCCGGATGTTTCACTAATTAAAAGATATTATTTGCCTCTTATATGTTTTGTTGGATTAACTTCATATATATATATATATATATATATATATATATATATATATATATATATATATATATATATATATATATATATATATATAAAGAGAGAGAGATTTTGGTGTTTCACTGAGCATAGTGTATATTCAGTAAAGTCTGGAACAAGGTCAATAAAAGCAAGCTCGATGAGCCCTGATTATAGGGTACAGAGCATTTATATGTATATTTGGAGAGTTTACCAAGATAATTCTTTCAAGTGAGGATTTATCATCGATATTATCATCTTGAACTAACGGAGAGAGTAATACATGCTTGCTTAATAAGAGGTTTTGCCTCCATTATTAACTGGATATATGTGGGTTAAAATAATACTGACTTTTGAGGCTATTTCTTGAATAACTTCTGTATGTGATGCTGTAGAGAGCGCTGATGAAGTAACTAGTTTGGGTACTCAAAAGTATAATACAACATAAATGTTCCTAATTGTTTTGGAAACGATCGTACGCCCAATAGTTTTCGTGTTTGAATTCTTGGAACTGATATAAATAATGTTCTAATTTTTTGTTTATCTCAACGTACTTGATATATATATATATATATATATATATATATATATATATATATATATATACAATAATATTTTTATAAATAAATATTAATTATTTAAATACCTAGAGACATCGATGTTTCATGCTAACGCAATCTTCAGTCTAGGAACTAATTCCCGACGGTCGGTAGGCGCGAACCCCGAACGCAAATCGCCACTGATTCGTAGTCGGGGATCTTATCCATCGGCCATAGCCAATTAGTTAGTAAATATAGAGGAACTTTAAATGTAAATAGCGGAATCGGCGGCTATTAAGTAAATTTCGTGTACAACAGAATTCTCAACGGTCGGTAGGCGCGAACCCCGAACACAAATCGCCACTGATTTGTAGTCGGGGATCTTACCCATAGGCCATAGCCAATTAGTTAGTAAATAGAAAGGAACTTTAACTGTAAATAGCGGGAATACCAGGCAGTTAGAGTGATATATATATATATATATATATATATATATATATATATATATATATATATATATATATATATATATATATATATATATATATATATATATATATATATATATATATATATATATATATATATATATATATATATATATATATATATATATATATATATATATATATATGATGGACTCTCCCGTCGATTTCGACGTATGAGTGTCCCACCAGGGGCTGCCCGCGCGTGAATTTGTAATTGCAAGGGTTGCGCAATCACCAACAACCGCTCTCTTGAGTCGGCATTGCTTGATTCCAATGGCAAGTAGTAATACAAGACGACTGGAAACAATGCCGAGATAAGCAGAGAGCACATACAGCACCTGGTATTCCCAAATGGTCACCCATTTAGTACTGGCCAGGCTCGACGCCGCTTAACTACGGTTATCTAACGGGAACCGGTGTGTCAACGTGATTGTACTGTATATATATACATACAAACTATTTCATGTATCCACATAACATTTTATAACGAGATATAATTTGTTATGCATCAATTTTCAATATTAACTTCAACAGTGCTCGATTCGTAAGTAAAGCTAGGTAGTAAGCTATGAAAATATATTTATGTCAACTAAGCTACACAGAGGCTCCCGCGTTTAATCCCCGGGGGAATCTTCAGGCTAAAATGCATGGAGATATGTTTGCCGGGTGTTTTTATATACACGGCTAGCTAGTTAACCAATCAGATTCTTTGTTGTTCTCTCAGCCAATCGTTGGACTTCCCACGAACACAGGTGTGGTTAGTGTTACTTCTTATATCCTGTTCTATTGTACTGTTTTTTTATAGAGTGGCCTATATCCTGTTTCCTTTGTTGTATCAATATAATGGGTGAATTCATGTTAACACGTGGTTCCTTGTATTTCTATTTTAGGTTTTAATTTTTAAATTGTTAGGTTTTTGTTTAGTTTAGTTTTTTTTACTTATTTGTTTATATATTTGTGTATCGTTAGCCTAAGGTGAATTTATTTCTGTGTAGGCAGCTTTTTGCTATCTCACTTCTTCACTTTAATAGATTTCGGGTGTCTTTAAAAACAGAGACCGTCGAATTAAAACAGCACTAGCAAAGCACTATTGGGAGCTTAAAGAAAATGGACGCTCACCAATAATTCAATGGAAAATAATACGACAGGCCAGTACATGTAGAAATTTAGATGACCCGTGTAGATTATGTTTGAATGAAAAATTTGAAATCCTGATCTTTAAAAACTTTAAATTCTAAGATCTTCACTTTTTTCTGTAGATGTTCGTTGATCCGAACGAAACCGGTCATTTTTTTTGTTTTTTGATGATCTTTTTCCTGTATTTTATTTGTTTTTCCTTTTGTCTTTTCCACACGGACGTATATATATAAAATAGTGTTAGAAATAAACTAATATAATAACTGTAAAAAATAAATTGACTTACATGAGTGATTTTCCACTGGAAGACTTGGGACTATAAGTTTTTTGTTTGTTGTTTTTTTAATATAGTTTTAATGGTTGAGAAACTTCCGAGACTATATATATATATATATATATATATATATACATGTGTGTGTGGAAAATGAAAAAGGAAAGCCAAAAACTTTATGTATTCATCAACGTTTCGTCTTTATTGTAGACTTCCTCAGAATGACGAAATATACCGAAAAGTCATACAGTTATTAATTTTGATTTGTCTGAAATTGTGCGTGTTTCGGCATGGCTTTGAATGAGAAAGGCAAAATTGAAAAGCGGTTAATTAGGTTCATCCGTGATAAGCAGCAGTCTATACCGTTCAAGGGAAAAAGAGGAAATGGTGTGACAGCTTAGAGTTATAAATTCTCGTATCTATTTTTAGCTTATAGAGCATGTCTGGGTAAAAACATATCATAGAGTTGTCGATACTGGATATATATAGAAGAGAGAATTAGAAAGCAATACAACAGATCGTATAAAAGAAAGAGATAACGAGAAAGAAGAAAGAGATAACGAGAAATGAGAAAGAGATAACGAGAAAGAAGAAAGATAAAAAAGAAATAGAAAGAAATAAGAACAAAAAAAAAAAAAAGAGAGAGAAATAAAAAAAAAATCAGAAAAGCCAGGAATATAACGGATTGATGCAGGAAGGTAGATATAGAAAAAAAAAGGAAGAAAAACAATCGCTTCAGGAAGGAAGAAAGGATTGAGAAAGAAAGAAAGAAAGAAATGAAAGAAATTAGAGAAATATCTAAAGGACGAAGAAAGGTAAGAAGAGAGAAGGGATGAAATAAAAAAGGGAAGAAAATAAAAGAAGGAAAACTGAATGAAGAAAGAAACGAAGGACGAATTAAAGACATCAAAAAAGAAAGAGAGAGAGACGGGGGGAAAATAGAAAGAAAAAGAAAACAAGAAGGTAAGGAAAATTAAAAGATGAAGGAAAATGAGAAATAATAAAGAAAAAAAGCATGATGAAAGGTAATGAGAGAGAAAGGAAGAAATTAGAAAATGAAATAGATGTAAGAGAAAGGAAAAAATTAGAAAATGAAATAGATGAAAGAGAAAGGAAGAAATTAGAAAAGGAAATAGATGAAAGAGAAAGGAAGAAATTAGAAAATGAAATAAATGAAAGAGAAAGGAAAAAATTAGAAAATGAAATAGATGAAAGAGAAAGCAACAAATAAGAAAATAAAATAAATGTAAGAGAAAGGAAAAAATTAGAAAATGAAATAGATGAAAGAGAAAGGAAAAAATAGAAAATGAAATAGATGAAAGAGAAAGGAAAAAATTAGAAAATGAAATAAATGAAAGAGAAAGGAAAAAATTAGAAAATGAAATAGATGAAAGAGAAAGGAAGAAATTAGAAAATGAAATAGATGAAAGAGAAAGGAAAAAAAGAAAATGAAATAGATGAAAGAGAAAGGAAAAAATTAGAAAATGAAATAAATGAAAGAGAAAGGATAAAATTAGAAAATGAAATAGATGAAAGAGAAAGGAAAAAATAGAAAATAAAATAGATGAAAGAGAAAGGAAAAAATTAGAAAATGAAATAGATGAAAGAGAAAGGAACAAATTAGAAAATGAAATAGATGAAAGAGAAAGGAAAAAATAGAAAATGAAATAGATGAAAGAGAAAAGAAAACAATTAGAAAATGAAATAGATGAAAGAGAAAGGAAAAAATTAGAAAATGAAATAGATGAAAGAGAAAGGAAGAAATTAGAAAATGAAATAGATGAAAGAGAAAGGAAGAAATTAGAAAAGGAAATAGATGAAAGAGAAAGGAAGAAATTAGAAAATGAAATGAATGAAAGAGAAAGGAAGAAATTAGAAAATGAAATAGATTAAAGAGAAAGAAAAAAATTAGAAAAAGAAATAGAATGATAAAAGAGAAAGGAAAGAAAACGAACAGAAGAAAATAAAGAAAAAAAAAGAGAGAAATAGAAATAAATAAAATAAAAAGCAAAGAAGAACAGAAAAAGAAAAAAGGGGAAAAATAGACAAAAATGAGGTAAAAAAAAAGAATGACGTGCACATGAATAAAAAGTATGAGAAATATAGAATTAATAAAGAAAGAAAGAAAGAAAACAGGAAAGAATTTAAAACAGAAGAAAAGAAACAAAACAGATTATAAGGAACAAAGGTAGGATTAGGAATAAAAAGAAAAAATGAAAACAAAGGAGAAAAAGATGAAAAAGGCGATGAAAGGTAGAAAGAAGGGAAGTACTTTTATTTCGAATAGAGAAAGAAACGAAGGGAAAAAGAAAAACAGAACTAAAAAAAGAGCATGAACTAAATGTAGAGCGAAAAACAGAAAAAAAGAAGAAAGAAATAAGAAAATAAAACCTAAAAAAAGAAACTGACACAGGAACGGGAAAGAAAGACAGAAAGAAAAAAGCAGAAAAGGATTGAAAAAAAAGTAGAGTATATGAAAGAAATAGTGGGGGGGAAGATGGGAAAAAAAGAAATAAGTAAGTTAAGAAAATAAAACCTAAAAAAAAAGTTTAAAATGAATGAAAGGTAACAAAGGGAGGAAGAAAAGTAAAGGACGAAAAAGATGAAGAAAGAAAAAAATGAAAACAAAAGATAGAAGAGAAAAGAAAAATAAAAAATAAGAAAGGAAAAAAAACGAAAGAAAGGAAAGAAATAAGTAGAAAGAAGAACAATGAAGACATAAGATTGAAGGAAAAGAAAAAGAAAAAATACGAAAGAAAGAAAAGGCTGCTAAAAAGTAAAGAAAAAAAGAAAGCAGAAAATGTTAAAGGGTAGAAAACATGAAGAAAAGATGAAGAAAAGATGGAGAAAGAAAAAAATGAAAACACAAGTAAAATAGATAGAAGGAAAATGAAAAAGAAAAAATGTAAAAGTAAGAAAGAAAGAAGGGTAGACACTATGAAGAAAAGATGGTAAGAAAGAAAAAAGAAAGGAAAAAATAAGAACAGCTGGAAATGATAAAGAAAGGTTAAAAAGATGGAGAAAGGTAAGTAGAATAAAGAAAAATGAAGATACAAGAAAGAAAGAAGAGAAATGGAAAAAGAAAAAAAGAAAGGAAAAAGAAAATAAAAAGAAATAGGGAAAAGAGCTGGAAATGATTAAGAAAGATTAAAAAGACGGAGAAAGGTAAGTAAAGAGAAAGGTAAATAGAGAGAAGAAAAATGCATACACAAGTAAAAAAGAACAAAGAGAAGGGAAAAAGAAGAAAGAAAAGAAAGAAAGGAAGGAAAAAGAAATGGGGGAAAAGAGCTGGAAATGATGAAGAAAGGTTAAAAAGATGGAGAAAGGTAAGTAAAGAGAAACGTAAATAGAGAGAAAAAAATGAATACACAAGTAAAAAAGAACAAAGAGAAGGAAAAAAAAGAAATAAAAGAAAGAAAGGAAAAAGAAATGGGGAAAAAGAGCTGGAAATGATGAAGAAAGATTAAAAAGATGGAGAAAGGTAAGTAAAGAGAAAAGTAAATAGAGAGAAAAAAATGAATACACAAGTAAGAAAGAACAAAGAGAAGGGAAAAAGAAGAAAAAAAAGAAAGAAAGACAGGAAAAAAAAATGGGCAAAAAGAGCTGGAAATGATGAAGAAAGATTAAAAAAGATGGAGAAAGGTAAGTAAAGAGAAAGGTAAATAGAGAGAAGAAAAATGTATACACAAGTAAAAAAAAACAAAGAGAAGGGAAAAAGAAGAAAAAAGAAAGAAAGAAAGAAAGGAAAAAGAAATGGGGAAAAAGAGCTGGAAATGATGAAGAAAGGTTAAAAAGATGGAGAAAGGTAAGTAAAGAGAAAGGTAAATAGAGAGAAAAAAAATGCATACACAAATAAGAAAGAACAAAGAGAAGGAAAAAAGAAGAAAAAGGAAAGAAAGAAAAGAAAAAGAAATGGAGGTAAAGAGCTGGAAATGATGAAGAAAGGTTAAACAGATGGAGAAAGGTAAGTAAAGAGAAAAGTAAATAGAGAGAAGAAAATGAATACACAAGTAAAAAAGAACAAAGAGAAGGGAAAAAAAGAAATAAAAGAAAGAAAGAAAGGAAAAAGAAATGGGGAAAAAGAGCTGGAAATGATGAAGAAAGGTTAAAAAGATGGAGAAAGGTAAGTAAAGAGAAAAGTAAATAGAGAGAAAAAAAATGTATACACAAGTAAAAAAGAACAAAGAGAAGGGAAAAAAGAAAAAAAAGAAAGAAAGAAAAGAAAAAGAAAAGGGGAAAAGAGCTGGAAATGATGAAGAAAGGTTAAAAAGATGGAGAAAGGTAAGTAAAGAGAAAGGTAAATAGAGAGAAAAAAATGTATACACAAGTAAAAAAGAACAAAGAGAAGGGAAAAAAGAAAAAAAAGAAAGAAAGAAAAGAAAAAGAAAAGGGGAAAAGAGCTGGAAATGATGAAGAAAGGTTAAACAGATGGAGAAAGGTAAGTAAAGAGAAAGGTAAATAGAGAGAAAAAATGAATACACAAGTAAAAAAGAACAAAGAGAAGGGGAAAAAAGAAAGAAAAAAAAGAAAGAAAAGAAAGAAAGAAAGGAAAAAGAAATGGGCAAAAAGAGCTGGAAATGATGAAGAAAGGTTAAAAAGATGGAGAAAGGTAAGTAAAGAGAAAAGTAAAGAGAGAGAAGAAAAATGAATACACAAGTAAGAAAGAACAAAGAGAAGGGGGAAAAAGAAAAAAAAAGAAAGAAAGAAAAGAAAAAGAAATGGGGAAAATGATCTGGAAATGATGAAGAAAGGGTAAAAAGATGGAGAAAGGTAAGTAAAGAAAAAGGTAAATAGAGAGAAGAAAAATGAATACACAAGTAAAAAAGAACAAAGAGAAGGGAAAAAGAAGAAATAAAAGAAAGAAAGAAAGGAAAAAGAAATGGGGAAAAAGAGCTGGAAATGATGAAGAAAGATTAAAAAGATGGAGAAAGGTAAGTAAAGAGAAGAAACATGAAGATACAAGTAAGAAAGAGAGAAGAGAAATGGAAAAAGAAAAAAAGAAAGAAAGAAAGGAAAAAGAAATGGGGGAAAAGAGCTGGAAATGATGAAGAAAGGTTAAAAAGATGGAGAAAGGTAAGTAAAGAGAAAAGTAAATAGAGAGAAGAAAAAGGCATACACAAGTAAGAAAGAACAAAGAGAAGGGAAAAAGAAGAAAAAAAGAAAGAAAGAAAAGAAAAAGAAATGGGCAAAAAGAGCTGGAAATGATGAAGAAAGGGTAAAAAGATGGAGAAAGGTAAGTAAAGAGAAAAGTAAATAGAGAGAAAAGAATGCATACACAAGTAAAAAAGAACAAAGAGAAGGGAAAAAGAAGAAGAAAAAAAAGAAAGAAAAGAAAAAGAAATGGGCAAAAAGAGCTGGAAATGATGAAGAAAGGTTAAAAAGATGGAGAAAGGTAAGTAAAGAGAAAGGTAAATAGAGAAAAGAAAAATGCATACACAAGTAAGAAAGAACAAAGAGAAGGAAAAAAAGAAAAAAAAAGAAAGAAGAAATGAAGCGAAACTAAAAGAAAGAGTAAAAAAAAAAACAACAAAGAGAAAACGATGTTAATTAACGTTTCCATTTCGCCACAGATTCGTGATAAATCGCACCTTTCATTTCCTGCCTTCGACGTAGCCGCATCGTTGCTCTCCCCATAACCCTAACCTCCTTACTCTCCTAAATAGCGCTACTCTCCATAATCTCACCATCCCTTTCTCCAATTCAGCTCGTCGCCTGCCACCACGCATCACCATCGCAACGAAATTCACAGCAGCAGTAGCAGCAGCAGTAGATGTTGCAACGTCTGGCTCTACGAAGAAAGAACGCAAAGAATCGAGAGATGGGAAAATGGTGCCGACTTCTAATGGAACCATGTGGGGGAAAGCCCGGCTCTTCCGTCTGCAACTGCAGCTGCCGATCGTCGTAGTAGTACAACAACAACAACAACAACAACAATAACAACGGGAGGAGGCGATTGGCTGGTTGGTATCTCAGACTGAAGGTCAGGGTCGTTGGTTGTGACGTCATTGGTTATCTGCGAATCCCCACCTATCGATCCTCCTACGCGGTGCCGATCAGTGCCACACACAATTGCAGGTATTCGGTACCGATCTCTGTCTCTCACTCTCTCACGTCACTCTATCTATCTATCTATCTATATATCTATCTATCTATCTATCTATCTATCTATCTATCTATCTATTCATCTATCTGTATATCTATCTGTATATCTATCTATATATCTATTCATCTATCTGTATATCTATCTGTCTATCTATCTATCTATCTATCTATTCATCTATCTATTTATCTATCTATCTATCTATCTATCTATATATCTATTCATCTATCTATCTATTCATCTATCTGTCTATCTATCTGTCTATCTATCTATCTATCTATATATATATATATATATATATATATATTAATCTATCTGTCTATCTATCTATCTATCTATCAATTCATCTATCTATCTTTCTTTCTATCTATCTATCTATCTATCTATATATATATATATATATATATATATAGAGAGAGAGAGAGAGAGAGAGAGAGTGAGAGAGAGAGAGAGGGAGGGAGAGATCGCTCTCTATCAATTATCTCATTTTCTATTCTTCTAGAAATCTCTCTTTCTATCTTTTATCAAACTTTCTCTCTCTTTCTCTCTCTCTCTTTCTCCTTCTCTTTCTCTTTCTCTCTCTTTCTCTGTTTCTCTCTCTATTTCTCTCTGTTTCTCTCTGTTTCTCTCTGTCTCTCTCTTTCTCCTTCTCTTTCTCTTTCTCTCTCTTTCTCTCTTTCTCTCTGTTTCTCTCTGTCTCTCTCTTTCTCTTTCTCTTTCTCTTTCTCTTTCTCTTTCTCTTTCTCTCTCTCTCTCTCTTTCTCTCGTTCTCTCTTTCTCTCGTTCTCTCTCTTTCCCCCTCTCTCTCTCTTTCTCTCGTTCTCTCTTTCTCTCGTTCTCTCTCTCTCTCTTTCTAAATAGCTACATCGTAGTCAATTTATTTTTGCATGTTCATCTAACTATCTGTCTTCCTCTGTCACTGCCCCCTCTCTCTCTCTCTTTATCAAACACTCTCTCTCTTTCTCCCCCCACCTCACTCTCTCTCTCTCTTTATCAAACATTCTCCCTCTTTCTCCCCCCTCACTCTCTCTCTCTCTTTATCAAACATTCTCCCTCTTTCTCCCCCCTCACTCTCTCTCTCTCTTTATCAAACATTCTCCCTCTTTCTCCCCCCTCACTCTCTCTCTCTCTTTATCAAACATTCTCCCTCTTTCTCCCCCCACCTCACTCTCTCTCTAAATAGCTACCTATCCACCTTCTTCTGTCACTGCTCCTCTTACCCTCACTCTTCAAATGCATACATCTACCATAACCAATTTAGAAATATGTTCTTCTCTTTTTCCCTATCTCTTTCTCTCATTGTCTATCTATCTCTTTCTCTCTCTCTCTCTCTCTCGCTTTTTCTCTCTTTCTCTCTCTCTCTATCTATCTATCTCTCTTTCTCTCTCCCTTTCTCTCTCTTTCTCTCTATTTCTCTCTCTTTCCCTCCTTCTTACTACTCATATATAGGCTTCTCACTTTGTCTGTCTCTCTCTACTTCTCCGATTCTCTCTCTCTCTGTCCCTCTCTCCTCCCTTCTCTCTCTCTCTCTCTCTCTCTCTCTCTCTCTCTCTCTCTCTATATATATATATATATATATATATATATATATATATATAGTAATCCAGGTAAAGTAAAAATCCACAAAAGAATTTCAACCGGGCTTATAAAAAGTGGTCACTATAAAATAGAGCTTTTATATATGATTATTTTAATTTATACAGACATGCACAAAATCTGCGACACTGGCATCTCGATGTTATCGATAAACATCTGTTATAAACTGAGATCTCATCAGGTAGAATTAAAATCTGATCCTTAGCTCGGATTATATTTGGGAATCTTAAGATAAGGATAACATCGACATGCCAGTGTCGCAGATATTTTACACGTCTACATAAATAAAAATAATTATATATATATATATATATATATATATATATATATATATATATATATTGGTGGTGATTTTATTCCATTAATTGCGACAAAATATATGCTGTTTCATCAACGCTCGCAAAGAACGTCAACTCTTCAAGCTATAATGGAATCAAATGGCAAAGATTTTAAATTCAACCTCAACCGGAAAGTGAAGATGCATTAGAGGGAGGGAGGACAGAGATGGAGCTCTGCCTATAACGGGGACATGAGAAGGGAGGGGGGGTTATCGTTATTGTTATTATTATCTTGTTATTTTTATTTTTATTTTTATTTTTATTAATGCTATTATCACTGCGACTATCGTAGGTATGATTGCCATTGTTATTATTATTGTTATTGTAATCGATTTTATTAATACTAAAAATGGTAACACCATTAAACTTCTTTTATATAATGATTCCATTAGTATTGATTTTAGTATAATATAATCACAATGAAAAAATATTATCACAACAAAATACACTACAATTACTGAGCAAGCCATAAATAACTATATTAAAATAGAATGCAAAAGTAGCAATTAATACCCTAAATTAAAATTATCAAACATTTTTATCTACACGATAATTACCTATAACAACAAAAATGACAGTTATAACTCTATGATTATAATTCTATTCTCATTTTAAATTTACCCCCCCCTGCCCCCCACCCGCTGGAATTGAGGTCACGATGGCGCATACACAAGAGACCCTCACACGCAACTTTTTGAAACATGACTTGTTGGGGTCTCCCCATCTCCCCCCTCCCTTCTCATGTCCCCGTTATAGGCAGAGCTCCATCTCTGTCCCCCCTCCCTCTAATGCATCTTCAATTACCGGTTGAGGTTGAATTTAAAATATTTGCCATTTGATTCCATTATAGCTTGAAGAGTTGACGTTCTTTGCGAGCGTTAATGAAACAGCATATATTTTGTCGCAATTAATGGAATAAAATCACCAACAAAAAAAAATATATATTTTGCTCTGAATTTTCATTGAGCACTCTCATAAACCCGGTTTCAACTTCCTTCGGATTTATACCCCTTGGATATTTGTAACATGTTAATTATATATATATATATATATATATATATATATATATATATATATATATATATATATATATATATATATATATATATATATATAACTTTATGTATAGTTTAATAAGCAAAGTTTATCAACACACACTCATTTACCTTATATCGGGGATACGTATTCGAAAATCAGTCCGACACAGACTTTGTGTGGACGGGCTGGGGTATGGTCCTGTTCAGTCTAAGGAAGTTCACCCTCCCAGTCTTTACCTTCCCTTTAATAAGGGGTCAGTACATTCTTCTTATAATTTAGACAATCATCAAAATCTCACCCCTTCACTGTAGAGGTCCCCAGATGCCGGAAGCGTGTAGAGGATAAGATGACCCGGGTGGTGGCTGGGGGGGGGGATCCCCTAGTGATAGCTTTAATTAAGGGGGACCTCAATTGCTTGGCTAGCGAGCGATATGAAGGTCAAGTAGTTCTCGCTAGGTTAAAGAAAGTCTCTAACGAAGCTGTGAACGTTGACGCTGTTGAGCGTAAGGCTGCTTTACGTCGTGGCTCGGATGGGTACATTCGGAAGGTGAATAACCTAGAAGGACATACCCTGGTATCTACTCGTGAGATTTGCGAGGGGTTCCGCGAGCATTTGGAGGATCGCTTCACCCAACTACCCAGACTCCGCGGCCATGAGTTTGACAGCTATTTGGCTGACTCGTCCCGCCTAGAGGCGGCCCGAGCAGCTGGCTGTGATGGGGACGTTACAGAGGGTGAGATCATTACTGCGTTGAAGCAGGTCGGCTACAACAAATCTCCAGGACTCGATGGTCTGCCATACGAAGTTTACTTGAGGCTGTCGCCCATGTTTGTTCCTCTTCTGAAGGATGTGTTTAACCACTGGTTTGCTCAGGGCTCGATCCCTGGGCAGGTTACCAAAGGAGTGGTCACATTGTTGAAGAAGGGGGTCCAACGTGGAGTGGGAGATTTCGATAGTTATAGGCTCATAACTCTGCTAAACACAGAGTAAAAGATTTTGGCCCGTGTTCTTGCGAATCGTTTGCAGGTTGTTATCGCTGACTTGATCGAGCCTGAGCAGAACTATGCTGTGAAGGGGAGGTCAATTCAAAACAATTTGCATCTGGTTCGCACGATCCTAGAGGGTATAGAAGACGACACTGAAGCCGCGCTGATCAATTTAGATCAGTCCAAGGCTTTCGATAGGGTCGACCATGGTTTCTTGGAATCTGTTTTAGAGGCTGCCGGTTTTAATCCGGACTTCCGCAAGTGGGTCTCTATTCTGTATCGTCTGCCGACGGTAGCGGTGCAGGTAAACGGTAGGCTTTCGGAGTCGTTCGTGGTTACTCGAACGGTGCGTCAGGGTTGTCCGCTGTCGCCCCTGCTTTATGTCCTGGCGTTGGAACCCTTCCTTCACAAATTAAGGGACGAGGCGGCTACACCAGTCCTGCGCGGAATCGCTATCCCTCCTCACTATGCGCGAGTCAGGGTTTCCGCGTATGCCGATGATGTCACTGTTTTTGTGTCCAGCCGTGAAGACATAGAAGCGGTGACTAAGGCGCTCGCTCGGTACGAAGAAGTAACAGGGGCCATTGTCAACCGCAGCAAGTCCAACGGCCTGCGGTTGGCTGCCTGGAGCGGAGAGACCGCACTCCCAGGTGATTTCAGCTGGACCGATGGCGTTTGGTTCGGACCGGGTCTCCAGTTGGAAAAGAATTGGTCGGAAGTACAGGCAAAGGTCGAATCATCTGTGAGGGCTTGAATTCGAATGGAAACTTTCCTTGAAGGGGAGAGCGGAGGCGTGCGCCACTTACGTCTTTCCTCTCATCCTTTACCGGCTGTCTGTACTCCCTCTGCCTTCGGACCGCCTTCTTGCTTTCACGCGCTTGCTCTTTTCACTTCTGTGGAAGGGGCGGAAAGCATACGTCCGCAGACGGGTCTGTACGCAACGTCCGTGCGATGGAGGCTTGGGGATGTCTGACTTGGCAAGTCATAGACATGCTGAGAGACTGGCTTTCCTGAGTCGTACTTTGACGGAGGACGCTCCATGGGTCCCTGCGGTTGAGAGCGCCTTTCCCAAACTCATACCCGACCACTCGGTCGAAAGTCGACGTAGACCGAGAGGAGAGTCCATGTTCGTCGCCGAATGCCGCTTAAGGTTTTTCCGGGGTCCAGTGACCTTACCCGGTCTAGGAAGAGACTATATCGGGATTTAGTGGAGGGGTCCGCTTCAGATCCGCTTGGAAGGCGGCTTTGATTGTCGAGTGAGGAGGCTCGCTCCCAGTGGAGTTGGGCGCCAGGCCAGAGTTATCTCAACAGTTCTGAGTATTCTCTGACCTGGCGACTGGTTCGAAATGCACTGCCCCTCTATGGCAGATTACGCAGGGATGGCATAAGGGACGTTCCCTTATGCCCGCGCTGTGAGGACAATGAGGAAGAAACGGCCGAGCACGCCTTCTTCACTTGCAGCAAAGTTCGTCGTCTCTGGGAGTATGTCAGAGAGGTAACGGCTCGCATCGACGCCGAGCAGCCGATGGTACTTGATGTAGCATACGTCATCAACAACGTAGCACCGTCATGGTCTAGGGAGAAAAGAATGGTTTTTCTGGCGATCCTAGCTACAGCGAGGTTAGTGACGTGGGTTGCACGTCTAGATGAGGTTCATGGGGTTGGGTCTGTTTCGGATAGTGATCTGGTTGTTTACTTTAAGCATCAGCTTAAAGTGAAAATCAGATGCGATTGGAAACGACTACAGCGCATGGAGTTTAATAGAAGTTGGGTGCGCAACACTAGTTTGTGCATCCGACGAGGGTCCAGGTTTGAATACGTTTTCCCGCCTTAGCATGGCGCAGACGGTACTGGGTCCTACGGAACCCAGCCCAGTATAAAACAAAAGGTTTTTTATTAGCCTAGTCGAATAATAAGCTAGTAGGAATAAATGATGTCCTGTCCCGATTTTGTTTTTGCCGGCACTAGAGAGCTTCCAAAGATGCCCACTCCACATATTTATTTTGTCCCCGGCTGATGAAACCCTTGGCAATATTATCTTGGAAGACGCCATCCATTCACGTACCCAGATCCCTATTAATTTATTTTCAGAACGCCTCACTTTATTCCCACTCCCAATTAGGGGTCGTCCTGCTTGTTTTCGGCCTCGAGCCGGAAAACAGTGGGCGGTCCAAACTTAGCAAGAGGGTAGGGAGGGTCCTACTAACCACCCCTTATCATTTTATTTGGTTCTTTATTTTTCTTTCTTTTTTGGGTGTTTGTAATGTGTATCCCACTCCCACGTTATTTCATGTTTTCATATTTCATTTTGGGGATATTTTAAGTAGGGTTAAGCCATAGAGTGACTGCGAATTTTTTAGTGCAAATGTCTAGCTTAGGGTAGATTAGGTTTTTTGTCATTGTGCATTGTTTTTGCTTTTTGTCAAATAAAAAATGTCTTTGTTTTGTCTTTGATTTTAAATAAAAAATGTCGAACTGTTGTTTTTAAATGTCACAATGACCCCCGACCCCCACCTCCCCCTTCCACAGTGGGCTTTTATGCCTAAGGTGGTATGCATTCTGTGAATGTAATTTTAACTGTAGGAGTTAATGTTTCCCAGGATGCATCCATCTAAATTAATTTTGGCTAAGATCAAAGTGTAGTATCTGTACCGATGGATACTGCACCCCATACTGGTGTTGTCTTGGCCTTTGGGTCTTGTTTTACGCCGGTCTATGGGTCTGTCCTGTGCAGTTCTAGGAGGTCCACCCTCCCAGACTTTGCCTCCCCTCTTTGGGGAGGAGTAAGTTTATTGCTTACTGTCTGAGGCGCCCCTACCGGGGAATGCCGATGGAGCTGCCCAGGCAATTTTTAAATGGCCAGAGTGCTCACCTCTCGAGCGCTGGCTTATCTAATCCCACTTTCCCGACCTTGTGTCACATCTTACCTTGTGGGAGGTAGATAAATAAAACTCGAATGGTACGTGCCTCTTGGCTAAGATCAAAGTGTAGTATCTGTTCCGATGGATACTGCACCCCATACTGGTGTTGTCTTGGCCTTCGGGTCTTGATTTACGCCGGTCAATGGGTCTGTCCTGTGCAGTTCTGTGAGCTCCACCTTCCCAGGCTTTGCCTCCCCTCTTTGTGGAGGAGTAAGTTTATTGCTTACTGTCTGAGGCGCCCCTACCGGGGAATGCCGACGACGCTGCCCAGGCAATTTTTAAACCCCACTTTCCCGACCTTGGGTCACATCTTACTTGTGGGAGTGAGATAAAAACTGGCCTTGTGCCTAACTCCTGGAGAGGAGTAAATCAATACTCGAATGGTACAGGGTTTATAGTATCTTGAAAGCCGACTCAAAAAACTTAACCTTTTCTCCCTTGAGTGCCGACGATTACGCGGTGATCTGAATTTGTACTGCAATCTTCTCAATGGTCATTACGATATACCTTAGGACCTGTTATTTACCCCTGCTCCAGAAAGCGATGAAATATTATATGATAATTCGTGCCAGTATAAACAAAGAAATCGGAAACGTTTGTTGTGTTAAAAACTTTCGGAGAGATATTCTCCTTGCCTCTTTCATAAAACGTGGATTCTTTTAAATCGAAATCTAAATGAGAATCTTCTGTTAGAAAAAAAATATTGAATTAACGAAATCATTTTTAACGATTTTAATAATTTAATAACTTTTAATAATTTCCCATAATTTGATTTATTTCATTTCATATTTGTGTACGTTTTCTTCAAATTTCAATTTTAATTAGAAATGTAATCTGTATTGGCATAAAGTTAGGTATGTTTATATGTTTGTATAGGAGGTATGTTAAATTTAACGAAGGGCTTCTGACCCCTTTTTAACACCTGTTCATAAAAGTAAATTAAAATATATATAGCCCACATTACGACACCTTACGCATAATTTTATATAAATAGAGATACATGATGTCTATCAATTCGCTGTTTTGATACCTCATTCTAAAATAGCTTCCTATTCCAGTAGTTTCTTTCCAAGAACCGGAGATTTGTGGAAATCTCTTCCTGCTGACTGTTTACCTCCTACCTATAACCTTGGTCTTTTCAAGACTAAGGCCTTGTCTGGAGCAATTTTTATTTAAAAAAGCAACGTTTTAAGTGTAATTTAGACGGTTTATTCAAATTATTTTATGATTTTTAGTAATCAAGTAAAAATTTCATTTTTATTCAATATTAAATTTTTATTTAAAATTTAATTCTTATTTACTATTTAATTTTTATTTAATATTTAATTTTTATTTAATATTTAATTTTTATTTAATATTTCATTTTTATTTAATATTTAATTTTTATTTAATATTTAATTTTTATTTAATATTTAATTTTTATTTAATATTTCATTTTTATTTACTATTTAATTCTTATTTAATATTTAATTTTTATTTACTATTTAATTTTTATTTACTATTTAATTTTTATTTAATATTTAATTTTATTTAATATCTAATTTTTATTTAATTTTTATTTAATATTTAATTTTTATTTACTATTTAATTTTTATTTAATATTTAATTATTATTTACTATTTAATTTTTATTTAATATTTAATTTTTATTTAATATTTTATTTTTATTTAATATTTAATTTTTATTTAAAAAATTATTCAAGCAAATTATGATAAATTTTAATTATAAAATTGTTCAATTTAACCTTTTCACATGTAATCGCTACTAAAGGGTAACGCCACGGACTGACGACCTGGGTGTGCCAAGTTCGAATCTAGTCGATTCCACAATACCACATTTACTTAGGAATGTTTTCATGATACTATCCTCCCAGGCATTATCTCCTCCTCTGTTCTGTTTGGCTCCTTTACATGAAGTGGCTTCATGTCTTGTCTAGAGCGATTTCCATTTTTAGTTTACTTATTAGTTATGTAAATGAAAATACTATTGCAAATATTCGAAGATACGTCCGCGACAATCAGTTCGATAGTAACCTTGTAGCTATTGAACTGAGGTATAGTTCTGTGTAGTCCTAAAATTGTTCACCCTCTTTAATAAGTTGTCAGTTTATTGCTAACCGTCTGAAGCGCTATATCGTCGAATGCCAACGGGGCTGCTGAGGCATTTTCTTACTTGAGCTTGTGTTTAACCTCCTGTAGAATAGGTAAATAAATACTGTTGACAAATTTTAAATCGTTTCAACCTGTTTATTTTGTGTCTTGATAAATCCTTGGTTTCTGATGTGGAGAGATACTGTTCAAGTAATAGCGTAATACGTGTTATTAGGAGTCTGATCCGCCAAAAACAATAGTTAAGAGTTGGTTAGCTTAGTTTAACGGAACGAGAACAATCTACCTACATTGATTAAATAAATGGTTCGCATCGAAATCCCGTATAGATTCCCGTGGTCGACTAAACAATTTCTGAGTGCGAAAAAGTCACAATGTGATCCCATTTCGTAAATAAAATAAAATATATCGTTCTATTGAAAATGAATAACGGTCAAGGTTGACGGAACGAGAACAATCTACCATACGTTGATTAAAATTTCGTATAGGTTGCTGAGTTTACATAAAGAATCCCGAGTTCTAAAAGATTCCCATAATAAGGTCGTAGGTGACATCAGCCGGGACGCATTTGATTAGCAAATCTAATTCTATGTCGTAAATCTAATAACATATAGAGTAATTTACTCCTCTCCAGGAGTTAGGCACAAGGCCAGTTTTTATCCTACTCCCACAAGTAAGATGTGACCCAAGCTCGGGTCGGAAAGTGGGGGTTGAAAAGCCAGCGCTCGAGAGGTGAGCACTCTGACCATCAAAAATTGCCTGGGCAGCCCCGTCGGCATTCCCCGGTAGGGGCGCCTCAAGCAGTAAGCAATTAACTTACTCCTCCCCAAAGAGGGGAGGCAAAGCCTGGGAGGGTGGACCTCCTAGAACTGCACAGGACAATCCCATAGACTGGCGTAAATCAAGCCCCGAAGGCCAAGACAATACCAGTCTATAGGGTGCAGTATCCATCGGAACAGATACTACACTTTGATCTCGACCAAAAGGCCGATGACTCGCATAACATATATCGAACAAGCAAACAGCGCACGTGTTTGTAATAAATTGCCGTTGTCAGATAGTAGTGTATCATAGACTTTCGGAAAGGTATTCTCCGTGTCTCTTTCGTGACACGTGGGTTCTTGCAAATATGAATCGCCGTAAAAAAATACTGAATTAATGAATTCATTTCTGACGATTTCAATAATTTTCCATTGTGTTCATTACTCATTAATAAAGCTTTATTCAAATTTCAATTCAATTTGAATACACAATTTAATCTGTATCTATCTATCTATCTATCTATCTATCTATCTATATATATATATTGTGTGTATTTAGGCAGCATTTTTTCATTAAGGCATGTTTTATTAAAGACGACAGAAATCTTCTGTTTAGTGATTCCTTTTTTTAATTTTTTTCCATTCGTCGAATGATATTTTTGACGTGTAGATGGAATGAATTGATGAAGGATCCATGTGTTTGACTAACGTTTTCGATTCTCTCCGGAATCATCTTCGCTTTTTATTCATTTTTGCCATAAAAGACCTGAAGATGATTCCGGAGAGAATCGAAAACGTTAGTCAAACACATGGATCCTTCATCAATTCATTCCATCTACACGTCAAAAAGATCATTCGACGAATGGAAAAAATAAAAAAAGGAATCACTAAACAGAAGATTTCTGTCGTCTTTAATAAAACATGCCTTAATATATATATATATATATATATATATATATATATATATATATATATATATATATATATATATATATATATATATGGGAAAATGAAAAAGGAAAACCAAAAAATGGATGTTTTTTTATGTGTACATCAACGTTTCGTCTTTATTTATAAGACTTCATCAGGATGGTAATATAGAGAAAAATGTCATGCAAGTACAGACACATGTAGGGTTGACATATTGGGAAAAAGGAAGAAAATAATGGCCACTACTGGGTGGACGTCCGTACTTGGTGAGGAGTGAAAAATGAATGTTTATGAAAATGAGTGGGGAAGAAGTGGAAAGATGGGGGTGAGCAAGGACTACTGTGGCTGGTAGTAAGAGAAAGAGGTGGGGGGGTGAGCAGGAATAATGTGGATGGCAGAGAGGGAGTGGAGGAGAGGGAGGAAGGAGGTATTTGAACACATGACTGCGGTCAAGAATGAAGGGGAAAAGTAAGTTGGAATGTTTGTGTTTGGGGGTGTATGCAGAGAAAAGGAGGGTATATATATATCTTATTTTTGCTGCGAATACTATGTTATTTTGAATATTTGGTCAGGGTTAACTTGTAGGTTTAAGTATCCTCATGTCAGGTTGTCCTGACAAACCCTTGTCCAGAGAGACCAAAAAAAACTCGCAGATGGTGTCTAGTAGGTAATTCAAACTCCCCAACTGTAGTTTGAGTATACCTGCTGACGTGTCTTTAAAAATAAAGGTCGAATATTGTCAGAAAGGAATATTTGTGCACTGTCTACGTACGTAGCTAAATACGGCGCGTATGGAGTCAGGTGCTAACACTTGATCTCTATATGAGATACATAGATATTCGAATATTCTATTAAAGTTCTCCTTTATGTCTCAAATGTTGAGTTTGTAAAAAAGTTAAGAATATTAATTCTTCTCTCCCCAATTGACCAGTTAACTATGTTATAGCATATCTTTCTTGTGATCTCTTGGTCTTATCGGATTCAAGTACAATAATTAATCTAGTCTGGTGGAATATCCAGCTAAGTGCTGTTACTTGAGGTAACATCACTCGGAGAAGATGCAAAATTCCTCGTATGAGCAAGTGTATAACCATGTTGAGGGAATCTTATTTGGGCTTTGAATACTATACTTATTTTGAATATTTGGTCAGGGTTTACTTGTAGGGGGAAGTATCATCATGTCAGGTGATACTGACAAACCCTTGTAAACAGAGATTCAACTGCGACATTATTCAGAGTCCAGCTTCCCCAGTTCACGGTTGATTTACTCAACATTATATTAACTGTGTCCTGAGGAAGCTGCACTTAAATAAAGTCGCAGTTAAAAAATGTATGCTTATATGTAGCCAAAATATTTGTATGAAAAAATGCGTACTTAAATACAGGACTACATTTTATAAAGAACTATGTGATAAGAACCATAATTTGATTGGATTCATTGGATCCATACAATCAGCATAGAGATATGACTATTCACTACTGGTCATGCGATTCGAAACCCCGGATTCCGAGTATTTTGACACTCAAATCCCGTTGGCCGGGATTTCAGTCGCAAAATACTCGGAATCCGGGGTTTCGAATCGCATGACGAGTAGTGACTAGTCATATCCCTATGCTGATGAGTCCCGTACATAGATAATAAACAAAACCAATATTTATTATTTGTAGCTCCTAGAAAACCTGTCTAGATGGGCACTGTAAGTGTAGTATTAACACAGCATTGTTCCTTTCATTAAGTAGAATGCTCTTATGACGTCAAGCCACCAGATAAAGTGTTAAAATTATCACTGTGTATTCGCTGTTTAGCTTGATCGAGTGGTTCAGAGCGTCGGGATTTGAATTGAAAAATACTCGGAATCCGGGGTTTCGAATCGCATGACCGGTAGTGAATAGTCATATCTCTATGCTGATGAGTCCCGATTATAAAGGACGACACGTATACATACATAGATAGTAAACAAAACAAATATTTATTACATATATATATATATATATATATATATATATATATCTGAAGGGAGCCGGATGGCCAAGCCCTTCTGTGCTTGAAACTGACGGTACGAATGTTGTACTAATTTTTCTGTACCAAAATAAATAAATACTACGCTCTTGGTTTTTAATTTTTAACTTTAATTCTTAATTAATCGAGCACTCTGCTGGGATTTTTCCTGCTATATTACAACGAAGTCTCTCTCTCTCTCTCTCTCTCTCTCTCATATATATATATATATATATATATATATATATATATATATATATATATATATATACATATATATATATATATACATATATATATATATATATATATATATATATATATATATATATTTATATATGTATATATATATCCCAACAACTGTATTCAGCCTCTATTTATCCTAAAACATAGAGGTTGAATGGCGTCCGGTAAAGAAGACTATTATAGCCCCCGTCCTCTTTGTTAGGATTTGAAACCTACGGTACTAATGGTGTTCTGATCTTTTGTTATACAAATATTATTAAATATTACGCTCTTATATTTGATTTGTGTTAATACTCGATCATTTTGATGGGGTTCTTTCCTACTAACCTCATACACACACACACACACACATATATATATTTATATATATATATATATATATATATATATATATATATATATATATATATATATATCGGAAGAAAATTGGCTGATGAAACTGCCGTAATGTACATGTTGGTCCAGAGTACTTTCTGACCCGTCTGGGTCCATCGTCAGTGGAATAATGACAAACAGGTAAAGACCTGGAGTGAGATTTATAATTAATTATGGCGGGAAAATTTAACTATGTTTATTAGGTATTATAAGCATTAAGGTATATTAGTACTAGTGTTAAAATTAATCTTGTTAATAGCAGGTATTAACAAGATTAATTTTAACACTAGTACTAATATACTTAAATGCTTATAATACCTAATAAATATAGTTTCATATATAAATTTTCCCGCCATAATTAATTATAAATCTCACTCCAGGTCTTTACCTGTTTGTCATTATTCCACTGACGATGGACCCAGACGGGTCAGAAAGTACTCTGGACCAACATGTACATTACGGCAGTTTCATCAGCCAATTTTCTTCCGAGATTAAGATTTTAATCCGGAAAATTGAAGGGTTCAATACTAAAATAACCAGACAAAAATTGTCGGTTATTTTTAATAATACGTGTCTTAAAGAAAAAATGCTGCCTCGATACACACATATATATAGTCTCGGAAGTTCTTTTAACCTTCAAAACTGGGAAGAAAAAAAAAAAATTTTTTATTGAAAGATTCTAGTCTAGTAAGTCAATCAATCTACTGCAATCACTATTTTAGTTTACTTCCAAGAATTTACTCTAATATAAATATATTTTTATATATGTTTTTATATATAAGGGATCGTCAGTTGTTTACCATGAAAACTGTTTCGGGATTTTAAAAACAAAACAGTATTTCTTTATCATGGCATCCCAGCAGTGTTGATCAGACACCACCTCCCTATTTAATAATTATTTTTTAATTTAAAAAGTTTACAAATATTTGATTTAGTTTTGCCTCCAGATTTGTTTTTCTAAAGTATTAAAATATAGTTTCCTTACCTGTGTTGTTCCTTTCAAAGTGGGTATTTACTATTTTACAGAACATCTATTTTATAGAGTTAGATGATTCCATTATAATAACCCCCCTTTTTTCCCTTGGTTATTTTCTTTGTCTACAAATGTTTTAAAATTAAAAATATATATTTATAAAAATATTTCATATATACATATATATATATATACATTTATTTATTTTATCATGGACTATTTACATGTTATACATTTTTATAGTAGAGTTTTGGATTTCTTTTATCAATTTCTTTTGATTTATTTCATATAATTTAAAAGCGTCAGGATAGCGTGTTATTGCCTTATTTAACTGTCTAAATATTTTATTTTTATCTCCACCTTGTTTAAGCATTCTTATTACTAATGAAGTGACTGGAGGTATAAAATCTATTAACCTTAAAGTATATATATATATATATATATATATATATATATATATATATATATATATATATATATATATATATATATATATATATATATATATATATATATAGTGCAATCTATCCGGGATATCAGGAACACTTTTTGCACTGGATCCTTGCTACTATTTTCCTTCTCTGCCTGCCTCTTTTTCGTTCTCAGACACGCACGGAAACATTTTCAGTGCCGCCCTCGCCCGGATTAACAGACTCCTCCTCTTCCCGCTCAGCGCTGCCATCGACGACCGTCCGCCCCTCTTTCTACCCCATCGGCAATTAGTACTCGATACGGAGTTCCACAGGTCCTCCGATATAGAAAGAAAAACGTCATTATCATAGAGCCGAAGTCACATCTACACCCGAGACACCACCACAATCGGGGAATCTCGAACAACACTAGCTTCTAGCGAAATGCTTCGTCATTTTGCGACTGAACAATGTAGCATTCGAGATATTAAATATGCATTGAAAAGAAGAGGATGGTTATTCACACGCAGAAGTGCAAGAGAAATCCAAACAACTGCACTCAAGGGAACAGCCAGAATCCTGAAAAGAGCTCTCGGTTGGAGTCTGTAAATAGCGGGTGATCGTACGGCATTTGGAAGAATGCCCCGTCCCCAGCAAATGAAAGAAAATGAAAAGAAAAAGAAAAAAAAGGAAGAAACAAATATACACACACATATCTATATATATATATATATATAATAAATATTTGTTATTGTTTATTATCTATGTACGTATACGTTTCGTCCTTTTTCAATCGGGACTCATCAGCATAGAGATATGACTATTCACTACCGGTCATGCGATTCGAAACCCCGGACTTCAAGTATTTTTCAACTCCAGTCCGACGTCGCTAATCGCTGGGCCAATTGTAAACAGCGAATAAACTATGATAATTTTAACACTTTAACGGCGGCTTTGACGTCGAGGCATTCTACTTCTATTGAGGGAAGGAATGATGCATTATAAGCAAGTGACGTCATGCTGTGTTAATACTACCAATTACAGTGCTCTACTTTCAAGCAGCGACAAATATATATATATATATATATATATATATATATATATATATATATATATATATATATATATATATATATATATATATATATATATATAAGCAAGCGTTGTTGAACATCACGGAACTTTCGCGTTTGTATATTTTCCTCGTGAGGTTCTCAAACCGTCGAGCCATCTTTCTGGTTTCAGGTGGCAATCCGTATAGTACTTCGCCGATAGTTTTTAATTCGGCCATTTTCTCGAGCGCTTTCGACTTTCGCAGTCGTCTTCAGGATTAGGGTCTGTTTTTTAAAATTTAAATAAGAAGACTGGAGTTAGTGTTTTACAGTTATCGCTACGGCCGAATGAAAGAGAGAAGAGGGTGTGTGGTTGAGTTCATTTTATTCTATCGTTTGTGTGTTTGGTTTTATTGTTTACTTATTTATTTTGTTAGTTCTTATTTTTGCTATTATTTATTTATGTATTATTATTTATTCCTATTACTATTATTACTGTTATTTATTTATTTATTTATCAATTTATTTATTTATTTATTTTGTTTTTACTTAATTTCCATTTAATTATGGAATACTTTTAATATGTTGGTACCTGTGTTGAAAGCTATTTTGTTAATGTTAGGCTGTTTAGTTTTAATAAATATTGCTTCTAGTATTTTAAGTCTGTTTGTGCAGTTATTTTTGTGTATTATTTTCGTGTTAGATATTAATATTTTCCGTATATCGGCCGACTGTAGTCTTTTGTTATGTGTAGTAATGTGACGTTGGATGGCGCTGGTATCGGATAAATGGTAAGTTAGGCGTCAAGAGAGAGTTGTTGTAGTGTGGCCAATATAGGTGTTATGTATTTGTTCTGTTTGGGTTGTAGGGAGACATTCAACAACGCTTGCTTAGATAATGACTTGCTGCCTAAATATATATATATATATATATATATATATATATATATATATATATATATATATATATATATATATATATATAGGCAGCGTCTTCTCTTGCAGGCAAGTATTGTTGAATGTAAGAGATAACGCATATCTAGATATCCTTTGGTAGATCCTTTCAATAGTCCGAATCAGGATCTGTTTCGGAGGGGCATTGGCTGATGAATTTGCCATAGTTTGGATTTGTCTCCCAAGTTCTTTCAGACCCATCCGGGTCCATCTTCAGGGGAATAATGTTAATAAGGTACAGGTATATATATATATATATATATATATATGGCTGGGCACTTTCGAGTAGCTTTGATAACAAGCAGTACAAATAGCTATATGCGCGATCCGAACACCGTTTCGTAAGATCACTTTAGCTGCCTGGTAAATAGCAGCCGCTTGTCGCTATTTACAGTTAAAGTTACTCTATATTTACTAACTAATTGACGATGGCCGTTTGGATAAGATCACCGACTACGAATCAGTGGCGATTTGTGTTCGGGGTTCGCGCCTACCGACCGTCGGGAATTAGTTCCTAGACTGAAGATTGCGTTAGCATGAAACATCGATGTCTCTAGGTATTTAAATAATTAATATTTATGTATTAAAATATTATTGTGTGTGTATATATATATATATATATATATATATATATATATATATATATATATATATATATATATATTGAGGCAGAAAAGTTAGTTCGACATTTATACCGTCGGTTTCAAGCTCAGGACTTTGTCACCTGTTACAATCCACATCAAATTTAAGTTATATGAAATATTAATTTCATTAAAGGGTCAGTTTGCTCGCGTGAGCGGCAATAATCTGCACGTTGCTTGGTAATATCCTCAACTATTGAACTTCTATTTATGAACTATGGAATATGTATTCTAGGCAACAGGGTGATCATTATTTAGTTTTGTTGGTTTTTGTCTTTTTTGGGTATACTTTATGATTCAGGGGGCGGGGACTGGTGTTCAACTAGTGCTTATAAAAAAAATGAGTCTATCTGCATACGAAAGGAAAAGATGGCGTCAAAGCCAGCCCAGCTGAGCGATGGGTAAGCGAGTCTATAATTTGTGATAACAATGTCTCTCCCGCAAATTGCACCGAATAAAAATCGGACAGCGAGCATCGGAAGTAACATGTCGACTGCGAGCATAAATATTGCATTAGTTGGCCGTGTGTGTGAGTGCGACGACATCAGAATGGGGAGGAAAGAAAAAAGAAAGCGCGCGGTATAGGCGACATCGGCGACGAAGAGATGGGGGATGAGAAGGAGGAAAAGGGGCGAGGAGGAAGATGGGGGGGGGAGAAAAGGGGAGAAGAAGGGAAAAGGTGAGTAGAAAAAGATGAAGAACGGGGTGGAGAGAGGGCTGGAACAGAAAAATAATAAAGAAGAAGAGGAAGGAGAGGAAAAAGAAATAGAAGAAAGAAAAAGAGGACTTGAATAAGAATTAATATGAGAAGAAGGAGAAGAAGAAGAAGAAGAAGTAGTAGAAAGAGAAGAAAAGAAGAAGAAGATAAAGAAGAAGAAGAAGAAGGAGAAGAAGAAAAAGAAAGAAGAAGAAGAAAAAAGAAGAAAGAGAAGAAGAAGAAGAAGAAGAAGAAGAAGAAGAAGAAGAAGAAGAAGAAGAAAAAGAAAAAGAAGAAAGAGAAGAAAAAGAAGAAGAGAAAGAAGAAAAAATCAACGACGCATAAAGGGAAGAAAATAAAAAAGAAGGAGAAGAAGAAGATGAAGAAGAAGAAGAAGAAAAAGAAGAAGGAAAAGAAGAAACCGAAGAAGAAGAAAAAGAAAGAAAGAAGAAAATAAAGAAGAAGAAGAAGAAAGAAAGAAAGAAGAAAATAAAGAAGAAGAAGAATAAGAAGAAGAAGAAGAAGAAGAAGAAAGAAAGAAAGAAGAAGAAAAAGAAGAAGAAGAAAAAGAAAAACAAGAAAAACAAGAAAAAGAAGAAAAAGAAGAAAAAGAAGAAAAAAAGATGAAGAAAAAGAAGAAAAAAAGAAGAAGAAGAACCCCAAAAAGAAGAGAAACCACAGACCTGGGCAGTGAAAGCCTCAATTATGACCACGACATGAGTTGCATTCAACATTTACACAAACTCGCGACCGCTATTATCCCCTTATTTCTCTTGAATATTAACGTGGACATTATCGTCCACGTCGTCGTTCAGAGTCGCCTAGTTGATCTAATTATATACATACTAGTGGCACGGTACAATAAAAAAAAATGACGGTCCGCCCTTTTCATTGCTATGTTTATTCTATAAGACAATGCCTATACGGCATAATATCTCTACAAAGCCACCATCCGCCCATGCATGGAGTATTGTTGCCACATATGGGCTGGTACACCATCCACTAGTCTCTCCCTCTTAAACAGGGTCCAAAAAAGAGTCGCCAACCTAACAGGTCCCTCACTATCTATCAAGCTCCAGCCTCTGTCCCACCGCCGCAATGTTGCTTCCTTGTGCCTGTTTTACAAGTACTTCAATGGAGTGTGCTCCGATGAACTTGCTGCTCTGGTACCCCCACGACGCAAATTCACTAGACCAAACCGACAATCTGCCAAATCCCATCCATTCACTGTGGAGGTCCCCAGATGCCGGAGAGCTTTCTATTCCAAAAGCTTCTTTCCTCGTGCTGCTTGAGTCTGGAACTCCCTCCCTGCTCCCTGTTTTCCCGACGGTACTGACATGCAGAAATTTAAAACTAATGTAAACAGACATCTCGCTGCACAGCTCCCAATTTAGGTTGACACCTCCTCTAAGAAAAAACAAAAAAACTCTCACCCTTTTTCTCAGTAGCCCATTACGTCTACAGTGGCGGTTTGCCTTGTTTGGGGTGAACTATGTTTAAAAAAAATCCCGTTGACGAAGTTAAGCAACGTCGAGCTTTGTCAATACTAAATGGGTGACCATTTGGAAATACCAAGTGCTGTATGTGCTCTCAGCTTATTTCGGCATTGTTTTAAGTCGTCCTGGATTTACGCTTTCCACTGTTATCAAACAGTGCTGACTCAGGAGAGGTGTACATGAGGATTGCGCAACACTTGCTTCACAATTATACGCGCAGCCACTCCTACAGTGGGTATTGATTTACTCATCTCCAGGAGTTAGGCACAAGGCCAGTTTTTATCTTACTCCCACAAGTAAGATGTGACCCAAGGTCGGGTCGGGAAAGTGGGGGTTAAAAATTGCCTGGACAGCCCCGTCGGCATTCCCCGGTAGGGGCGCCTCAGGTAGTAAGCAATAAACTTACTCCTCCCAAAGAGGGGAGGCGAAGCCTGGGAGGGTAGACCTCCTAGAACTGCACAGGACAGACCCATAGACCGGCGTAAATCAAGCCCCTAAGGCCAAGACAATACCAGTCTATGGGGTGCAGTATCCATCGGAACAGATACTACACTACAGTGGGTATCCATTGTCTCTCAATACTAAACGGAAGACATGCAAGACAATACCACATGATAATAATGGTTTTCTAAACGAATAAATGCGAAAGTTTGGGATTATATCTACCGCTAACGATGATGTCAAAACGCCCTTCTTCTTCTTCTTCTTCTTCTTCTTCTTCTTCTTCTTCTTCTTCTTCTTCTTCTTCTTCTTGTGTTGGCATTATTTTCTAGTTAGAAATGTTTCTGGAAAGACATCGGGTACTTACGGGAAGGACCAACATCCCTAAGTGGTACTGTGGTACCGACTGGATTCGAACTTGGAACACCCAGGTCTTCAGTCCGTGTCGTTATCCACGTAACCACCGTCACCTCCCTCCCCAAACGCACTATTTAAAGTTAATTCAATAAACGCATCATCTATTTTATATCAAGATTAACTAATTTGCATATTTGTCTTGTAAAAGGACATTTTATTAATTAACTATTATTTGTTATTGTTTTTTTTTTAATTCAATGATTGTTTTGATCTTTAAACAACAAATACTTCTGTTTCGCAATATTAGTTTATTTCAGAGAAACATTTTTCAGAGAAAAATTTTCAGAGAAAAATTTTCAGTTATTTTCAGAGAAAATTTTTTTTTGGCATTTGTGTTCAAATATTCTTTTATTTACTTTTTAAAAGTTGAAATCTCGAGTTGAAAAAGAAATCAATTTATTTTGACCTTTCATACCATGTGCGATATTTCTGACAAAGGTGGAAGAATTGCTGTTTTCTGAGTCTGAAACTACACAAGACACACTCACAAAGCTGGTATAATCTTTTACAGCATTGCCTCGGATAGGATATGGAAACTCTCTCCAGGATACTAGCCCAGTCTAATAATACAAAACCAGCAGTTATAATGACATAGAAATGCGCTCTCTTAGTTTTTTTTACTCATTCTTCAAGAATAAATCTTGTTATAGATATGGACGGAACCAATCACCTATCATAGTTCTCAATCTTTCCAATATACTAGCCCTGTTTAATAATACTGAACCAGCAGTTGTTTTGCACAACGTGGTCTATAAAGAGGTATCCATTTTATTAGCACTGGCTTTTCCACTGCCAACTTATCCATCTATGTAATTCTTCTGATGATAAGATTTTGATCTTTGAAAAGCCTTGGCTTAAGCAAAAAATAATAAACATAATTTTATTACCGAGTATACCTTGAATTGAACAATCGAAGTTGAAATAATGCTGTCATTCGTACATGTTTGTCCCTCTTCTTTCATCTATCTTTATAATTGCTCTATCTCGTATATTGAGCTTAAAGCATTTCACTATAGGTTCTATCTACTAAAAGTATATTTTTAGTTTCATATTTTATTCTATATATATATATATATATATATATGGTAAATGAAAAAATAAAAGTCAAAAATATTATTTATGTGTTCATCAACGTTTCGTCTTTATTTCAAGACTTCCTCAGGATGATTGTCTGAAGAAAATAACAAACAAGTACAAAATGTTTGAAACAATGGTAGTAAGGTGAAGACATCTTAAAAGGCCGCTTATGAAAAGAATAAATTATGAGATACGTTTCGTCTTTATTTCAAGACTTCCTCAAGATATTTGTCTGAAGAAAATAACAAACAAGTAAAAAATGTTTCAAACAATGGTAGTAAGATGATGACATCTTAAAAGGCCGCTTATGAAAAGAATAAATTATTAGCTACAAATAGATGGTGACAGTGGGAAAATGAGTTAACAGTATAAAGTATGGTGGGAATGGTGGCGGTTGGATGTATAAGATCATTAGAGAGGAGGAGTGAGCTTGTGTGATGTAAGCAGGATTCGAAACCCCTTTCACAGTTATTGTAATGTCTCCTACCATATTGTATGAGCCCTCTCGGTTTATTATTTCTTACCATGCGATGCATGTCCTAGGTTTCATCTCCGTACTTCGTACAAATATCTGATCGACTCTTCCCTTGGTCGGCAATGGTAACACCCTGATTGTTAGTAATCATCGTTTTAATAAGGTCATCGATAAGTGATCGATTGTTAGAAATTGAAACTAAAAATAAGAGCGTAATATTTATAATAATGTTAGCGATTTTATATTGTGTTGCAAAAGTTTAAAAAATAACATGGTACCGTCGGTTTAAAATCAACAAATGTTCACGTCCCGTTAACACTCATCATCCATTGATATGACATACGGTCTCCTTGCTTGTATGAGTTTATCTTTTTCCACACTAATATCCCAGAGGATTTTGTGTTTTTTGT
>OY744554.1:7118542-7126042 GCA_963556195.1 Sepiola atlantica | reverse complement strand
AATATTATTATTATTATTGTAAGACACGTTTTATTTTAATTTCTATGCGCTTTATATCTTCCATGAAATCTTGCTTCAGAAAAATCCTTCGAAACATCCTTGACTCGGAGGAAATTCCAATGCTTATTATGTTTTCCATTTTCTCCGCTGGTTCCGAGGACATTTCTCACGTCTTTGTGCGTTAATTGAAATCCAGTATTTTTAAAATTGCATTTCAATGCAATTCAACCTCTTTACATATGCTGTTTTTAAATTCAATATCTGTTTTTAAATTTCAATGGAATCTAGACTCCGCCATTGATTCGATGTTTAAATTTAATTTATTATTTTTATTGGTCGTGTGGATGTTTCTAGATTCAACAAGTATTTTTAATTTGCATTTCGTAGATTCCTCATTTGCTGCCGGTAAGTCTATCTGTCACGGCTTATTTTTTATCATCTAATATATAAAGAAAAGTCAGTCGGACTCTCGCATTCAGATCGTTTTTGTTGTTGTTGTTGTTTTTAACGAAAATCGCTCCAAATAAGACATGAATCAATTTTATGTAAGTCGTTTACAAGAACAAAAGAGCATTATCACAAAGACAAGACATGCCTATTTATCTGAGTCTTAAAAAGACCAAGGCTGTATGTAGGAAGACAACAATCAGCAGGAAGAGAGTTCCACAAGCCTGCAGTTCTTTGAAATTAAGCAACTGGAATAGGAAGCTTTATTATATAAAAACAGCGAATTTATGGAGACGGCAAGACCAACAAATTAAACTAGCTTGAGCAAAGAAGAACACATGCCATAATAGTATTTATAGAAAAGACTGAGACTAGCAACATCACGTATGTGTGAGAGAGAGGGTGTAGAGAAGAAAAAAAGGTCGCCAATCAAATTACAGATAGGTTTCTGCACCTTATCAAGAACCCTCAAATGGGACAGAGATTTACCAGGCCAAATATGACAACAGTGCTGCATATATGATTAGATAGTAGATTTGTAGTGAAGACAACCATTGATGCATCTAAAAATGTATATTACAAACAATATAAAAAAATAGGCACTCATAATTATAATCTAAGGGCTTTGCTTACTACATAAACTGTTACATTTTTTTACAAAAACATTCAACTATTTATTTTTTCTTAATCTTATATATACAGTAAAGTCAGTCAGATTCTCGCATTTAGACCGCTGTAACATAGCATCTGACACGTTTATATAAAAAATTGATTAGCCACCTTGTCTTTATTCCTTCTAGTGTGTTTTATAACATAGTAAAATGTATTTCGCTTTAGTTTCTTTAAAAAAATACTTGTTCTTGCTTCTTCTTCTTCTTTCGTGTGAATCAGATAATTTTAGTGTTGGCATTAGTTTCCTCGATGTTTTTCTAGTTAGAAGACTTTCTGGAAAGACATTGGATACTTACGGGAAGGACCACGAGAAGGTTGGCAACATCCCTAAGTGAAAGTGATACTGTGGAACCGACTGGATTCGAACTTGGAACACCCATGTCTTCAGTCCGTGTCGTTATCCACTTAATCACCGTCCCCTTGTTCTTGCTCAGATTGAGACTATTTTCAATCATGACATCCAATTCTACATTGATCTAAAGTTTTTCGGCTATCAGATAGACAGTTATATTTGTTTAATATATACTTTAACCTATGTATTTTGTTGTAATTGATTATATACCATAATAGTAGGTAAAATGTTATTAATTCTAATATATAAAGAAAAGTTAATCGGATTTTCCCTTTTTATACGTCTATACCATTGCATGATCGATACGTGTTTCTGCTCAGGCACTTTATCTTTTATTACATTTAGTATGTTTATGACAATATCAATATACCTTTGAAAATTACTTATTCCTGCACGAAATATTGTTACAATAGAGATAATTTTCTATAATAATCTATAATCTACGTCTGCATACAACATTAATATTCTGTAAGAATCAAGATTAATCTACCCTTTCCGGCTGTAGTTTCGTTTTTATTTTTAATACGTTCTTGTTACATGCTGAGTGAAGTGAAAACTTGATACACCAGTTCTTAGTTCTTGGCAATATAAACCTGGCAGAAATACGACGTAGAACTTGTAACTTTATAACGTGTAACGTCATGTGGGAGCCATTTTGACAATTTATTGATGCGAGCTGTTCTTTTCAGACGATGAGATATATTCGCTGTTAAAACCCGAAATGTTTTGAGCAACACTTGTTCGTGATGAATAACTACTCCTTCCAATATATATATATATATATATGTAAGTAAATTTTGTGAGAGAGAGAAGGGGGGCCGAGAGATGTAATCTTTATTTTTTTATTTTGCGATACTTTTGAACGAATTAAATTATTAAAACAGAAGAGCATTTATCTTAACACTAGTTGGACAATTTTTCCCTTCACGAATGGGAGATGGTGAGCATTTGTTTGCATTTGTTTGCCTCGAAACAATTGTTTGCCTTGATTAAAAACGTTTTTTTTTCCTATGAACATCTATCTTAATTTTTCAGGGTAAAATAATGAAAACTTTATATATATATATATATATATATATATATATATATATATATATATATAGGCAGCATCTTCTCTTGCAAGTATTTTTGAATATAAGAGACAACTCATGTCTAGATATCCTTTGGTAGATCTTTTCAATAGTCCGAAACAGGATCTTAGTTTCGGAGGGGAATTGGCTGATAAGTTTGCCATAGATTATATATATATATATATATATATATATATATATATATATATACAATAATATTTTTATAAATAAATATTAATTATTTAAATACCTAGAGACATCGATGTTTCATGTGCTAACGCACTCTTCAGTCTAGGAACTAATTCTCAACGGTCGGTAGGCGCGAACCCCGATCGCAAATCGCCATTGATTCGTAGTCGGAGATCTTATCCATCGGCCATAGCCAATTAGTTAGTAAATATAGAGGAACTTTAAATGTAAATAGCGGAATCGGCGGCTATTAAGTAAATTTCGTGTACAACAGAATCGTAGGATCAATTTTAGAGGAAGCATTATTTTAATCAATGAAACAGGCGGGTGGAAAAAAAGGAAAATTGTTGAAATTACTTTAATTAATCGTCTGACCCTCTAAGAGGAAACGTCAGTATTATAAATTAAAAACTAAAAGTCGAATGAGATATGAGCGGAAAAAATTGTTTCAGTTGGAGAAAACGATTGCGAGAGGAAAAAAAAAAGGTAAATCTCTCAACGTTATGGTGGCTTTGAATCATTAACGATCTCCAACTGATTCTTCACAATCTTTTGTCTACACAGGCTATATATATATATATATATATATATATATAAGGATAGATGTCTATTTGACCCATATATCGGGTTCTTACAGGTACTACCACTCCGAGCCAGAGTGGACCTGGGAGCAATGGCAACTAAGGAGCAACTCCACATTCCTCACAGCTCCCGAATGGACGTCACCGTTGGATGTCTATTTTAAGGTCATACAAAGGATCTCGTGGGTGTGTCTTGTGTAGTTTCTGATGTTTTCTTCGACAAACACAGACACTCACATACACACAAACAGACAACTGCTTTTTTATATGATAGGTTATAATAGTTAAGTGGAAGGTGACGGTGGTCAAGTGGTAAACGTCACGGACTGGTAACTTTGTTGTGCCAAGTTCGAATCCAGTTCGTTCCACAGACACACTTTTGCTAAAATTGTTGGCAACCTTCACGTGGTACCTCCCGCGAGTGCCCGATGTCTTTATAGAAAGATATTGGATAAAGCAACGCCAACATACGAAATGAATGAATTAATAGACATTTTGCTTGAGATACACACACACATACACACACACAAGCAACTGCTTTTAATATTATAGGATATAATAGATCGATTCGCCATTTTTCTTTCAATGTTTTGCACTTCCTTCATTATCCTTTTATCTTTAAATTCGAAACGAAATGGAGCAATTCATTTCCACAAAAAAAAATACTTTCCGCTGAAAGCGACAAGTCGCCTTTTAGATTTAATCCGATTAAGGGGAATTAACTCTTTGATCTCAAATTGATTTTCTTTTTTTGACGCTTTGTTGTTGAACTAAACGCCCCGATGGGTCTGTTTGTCACGCATCAGTTCGAAATAAATTTTACGGCGGTCTGTCATGTTTAAGATTGGGATAGTGATTCTGTCAGTCTGTTATAGATATATGCATACTCAAATACACATGATAAAAATGGAACTAATGTTCTAACGTAATGAAACAGGAAAAAAAAGGAAAACCAAAAATCACGGGAGGCGCGATAGCGCTCTATCCCTTAATAGACTTCAAAAACGACCTATGCTAGAAATCTCATTTCTTTGATCAGTCATAACTCAAAAACCAATAAACCAAATAATTTAAAACTTTGCACAAAATTTTCATTTGATAGGTTCTATAAGTGTGTAGAATTTCAGCATCATTAGTCAAGGCAACCCAGAGATCCAGAAAGGTCAGGAGTGATTTTGTGTTATCCGTGTGTACGTACGTGTGTGCCACCCTGTATCTCATTAACGATTTGATGGATTCAGCTGATTTTTGGCGGAGATAGAGGTTCTAGAGTCTAGTTGATGGCATTTTAATTTCAGTTTACCATATACCTTAGTTTTCCAGAAAATTCAATAAAACCTTAAAAATTACCATTGTCTTGAGGCATAGCCTTTACAAAAGTAGTGACATTCCATGATAAATGCCAGTATACTGAAATCATATGCCCTTAATAGGGTTAAGATGAAAATTCATATACACTAAATGTGCAAAAGCAAGGAAATTCCCAAATTTTTACACTTTTATTGTCATTAAGGGTATGACTACATATCAACCAAACCATTTCATTATCACATCACTACAGTATAAATCTCTATACATGAGTGGATGAAGTGTGTGAGGTACGCTGAAGAAAAATTCCTACCAGTAAAATACATAGCCCTGTTGTGCTCGCATACCCTTAATGACAATAAAAAGTGTAAACATTTGGGAATTTCCTTGTTTTGGTATATTTAGTGTATAAGCGTTCGGATATGCTACGTAAACACCCGAGAGATGCCGAGCTATTAGCCAATCTGCTGTCGGCTACCAGACGACAATTTTCTAACCAGTATTGAAATTCACAACAGCCAGAAGAAGCAATTGATCAAAGCCAGTGCATGTTTATTTCCTGTTACCCCTCTTTAAAAATTGAATTACTAAGAGCTGTGTCGTAGTGTAGAATCTCGTTAAGGGGTCATTTCTTTCTGCCATGAAAGAAATCTGTTGGCAAAAAAACATGTCAGAAATGTTATTACATGTACCGCTTGATAGAAAGAAAAGGAATAACGGATAAGTATTCATGGAGGCGTACACACACTGGTGCTATTTTATTTATAGGCCGATGCAGTTAATTGTTTTCATGTAAAAGCATTATTTTGTACTTACTCAGTCATATTTTATCTCTCACACCCCGAAAAAGAATTTAAAAATATCAAGCAGAACTTTAATTAGAACGATTTTTCCATTTCGATGTCCAACCTGTATTTGTACCCGAGCCGACATTTTGGGCTGTGAGCGGTCGGTAGAATAGACAAGGGCATTAACTCCGTTTTTATTGTTAGGATTATAAAAAGAAAGAAACACATAAGCAATAATAATATAATATATATTTATTAAATTAAAAAATAGAAAATTAAATAATTATTTTTACTTTGTTCACCGGGATACTTTCCACGATATAACTTTATTGTTTGTTTTTTTGTTTATTTTTCTTCGCAACACTTATCTGCCCTTAGTTAGCTAACCGGCCACTAACCGGCCACTCCGAAAATCGCAGACTCGCCATTTCATATCACCCTTATGGAAATGGAAAAATCGTTCTAATTAAAGTTCTGCTTGATATTTTTAAATTCTTTTTCGGGGCGTGAGAGATAAAATATGACTGAGTAAGTACAAAATAATGCTTTTACATGAACACAATTAACTGCATCGGCCTATAAGTAAAATAGCACTCACACACTTAATGTAGAGCTTGGAATTCCGTAAGAATTGGCACGTTTTTTTTTGTTGTTATTTGCTATCTTTCTTGAAAATAAAACTGAAAAAAAAAATACGACGCAGCAACGTATCGAAGTTATCGGCTGCCACTACCTGCTTTGTCATTTGCCGATGCGAAGTTTACGGAAATAGGTTAATGTTAAAACGTTTTTTTAAAAAGAGACACGGTTACATCAAACATCAGAGCGACAGTCCACTTGTATATGCGTGAGAGAAAGACAGACAGAAAGATAGACGGATAGATCGCCTTTTTCGTTACACCTAGCTTAATTGTACGCGACCGCCTCTACAATCGCTCTGGCGCTTCAAGTAACAACCACATTTTGATCCGCTTGCTTCAGTTGTCAGCCAAAAACGAGGCAGAAAACCCCCGACAGAAAGTCACGTGGTTTCATCGACTTTTACTTTGAGGTAAACTCTGACTTTTAAAGTGTCACTTAAACACTTCTATCCAAACACGGCCTTCGATAACAATTTGATCCGCTTGCTTCAGTTGTCAGCCAAAAACGAGGCAGAAAACCACCGACAGAAAGTCGCGTGGTTTCATCGACTTTCACTTTCAGGTAAACTCTGACTTTTAAAGTGTCACTTAAACCCTTCTATCCAAACACGGCCTTCGATAACATTTTGATCCGCTTGCTTCAGTTGTCAGCCAAAAACGAGGCAGAAAACCCCCGACAGAAAGTCACGTGGTTTCATCGACTTTCACTTTCAGGTAAACTCTGACTTTTAAAGTGTCACTTAAACCCTTCTATCCAAACACGGCCTTCGATAACATTTTGATCCGCTTGCTTCAGTTGTCAGCCAAAAACGAGGCAGAAAACCCCCGACAGAAAGTCACGTGGTTTCATCGACTTTCACTTTCAGGTAAACTCTGACTTTTAAAGTGTCACTTAAACCCTTCTATCCAAACACGGCCTTCGATAACATTTTGATCCGCTTGCTTCAGTTGTCAGCCAAAAACGAGGCAGAAAACCCCCGACAGAAAGTCACGTGGTTTCATCGACTTTCACTTTCAGGTAAACTCTGACTTTTAAAGTGTCACTTAAACCCTTCCATCCAAACACGGCCTTCGATAACATTTTGATCCGCTTGCTTCAGTTGTCAGCCAAAAACGAGGCAGAAAACCCCCGACAGAAAGTCACGTGGTTTCATCGACTTTCACGTTCAGGTAAACTCTGACTTTTAAAATGTCACTTAAATCCTTCTATCCAAACACGGCCTTCGATAACATTTTGATCCGCTTGCTTCAGTTGTCAGCCAAAAACGAGGCAGAAACCCACCGACAGAAAGTCACGTGGTTTCATCGACTTTTACTTTGAGGTAAACTCTGACTTTTAAAGTGTCACTTAAACCCTTCCATCCAAACACGGCCTTCGATAACGAACCTCCGTCCAGTCACACAATACTAGCCCACCGGACGAATAAGGGGATGGGGGACGTAAATCTATCT
>OY744554.1:7101042-7108542 GCA_963556195.1 Sepiola atlantica | reverse complement strand
GAGACCTTAAGCGTCTAATATTAACACGGGGATCATCAGCTGTTTACCATGTAACTGTTTCGGAGATTTAAAAACAGGACAGTTATAGTATTCATGGCTCTCCAATGGTACTGATTATACGACCATTTCCCCAATAATCAAGTGTCGAAATAATTCAGCTTAAAATATCACTAATGTATACATAAATAAATAATAATAATGATAAAATAATAATAATAATATATTACCCTTAAGACTACCGCATGATATAGTAATTTGCATATCAAATAACATTAATTATAACAATAATAAAAAAAAAAATAATAATAATAATACTATCTAAACACTACATTCAAGAACATATATATGAAAGATTACGCTTCTGTGTGTATCTATAAACATATATATGGGGTGGCAGTCCATAGTATCACACACACACACACACACACATATATATATATATATATATATATATATATATATATGTGTGTGTGTGTGTGTGTGTGTGAAAGAATACGCTTCTGAGTGTATCTGTAAACAGTTATATATATATGTATATATATATAGGCATGTAGGAAATCCTTCTCTCTTTCTCTCTCTCTCTCTCTTTCTATATGAATATATGTATGTATGTAGGTATATATGTATGTATATATATGTATATATATATATATATGTATATATATAAATACACATCTATATGTATGTATGTATGTATATGTGTATTTATATATATGTATATATATTTCCATATATATACACACTCACATATATATATATAAATATATATATTTATATATATATATATATATATATATATATATATATATATATATTTATATATATATATATATATATGTAGGCATGTAGGAAATCCTTCTCTCTTTCTGTTTGTCTGTCTGTATCTCTCTCTCTATCTATCTCCCTATATATATATATACATATATACATATATATATATATATATATATATATATGTAATAATGTATGAATATATGTATGTATATATATATATGTATATATATGTATATATATATAAATACACAGAAACATATATATATATATATATATATATATATATATATATATATATATATATATATATATATATATATATATTAAAACGAAATTGAAATTGATTTCGACTGCAGGTGCGATATTGAAGAAATAAAAAAAAGGTGTAATTGTTTACTCAACGGCATTGTTATGCATGAAATTCTACCAGAAATTGAGTCACACGTGTTTGCATTTGCTTTCGGACGGCCCGGGGTGGGGGCGGGTGGATTGGAGCAGGAATAGTAAACCGATGAAAGAATCGGAGATTGAAAACAGGTTTGGTTAGGATGTGGAGAAATGTTTTGCGATTGAGAAACTTCTGCGAAGAATCTGTTAACATTTTCGCATATTACGTTTCGGAACTTTTTAACATGAAGATTGATCATTTGTATTATTTGGACTATTCCCCGGACTGCTATTCTTAATTCGCCCGATGTCACCTCTGACCTTTTTCAGGTTCCTCTGTTCGTATTTCTAAATCCTTGTGCCAAGCTGTGTTCCATATCTATCTATCTATCTATCTATCTATCTATCTATCTATCTATCTATCTATCTCTCTCTCTCTCTCTCTCTATATATATATATATATATATATATATATATATATAAAATATTTGTTATTGTTTATTATCTATGTACGTATACGTTTCGTCCATTTTTCAATCAGGACTCATCAGCATAGAGATATGACTATTCACTACCGGTCGTACGATTCGAAACCCTGGATTACAAGTATTTTTTAACTTAAATCTAACGTCGTTAACCGCGCGGCCAATATCTGAATAAACAATGATTATTTAACACATTTAAAAGCGGCACGATGTCCAGGCATTCTACTTCTATTAAAGAAGGAATGATGCATATAAAGCAAGTGACGTCATGCTGTGTTTGCACTACCATTTAGAGTGCTCTACTTATTTTACGAGGAGCGACAAATATAAAATATTTGTTATTGTTTATTATCTGCTGGCCTCTGGAACTCCTTCCCTGCCCCCTGTTTCCCCGACAGTACTGACATGCAGAAATTTAAAACTAATGTAAACAGACATCTCGCTGCTCAGATCCCAATTTAAGCTGAACCACCAATCCTTCCCCCACTTTTCCTTTTTTCTCAGTAGCCCCTTACGTTTACAGTGGCGTCCTGCCTTGTTTGGGGTGAACCATGTAAAAAAAAAAAAAAAAAAAAAATTATCTATGTACGTATACGTTCTGTCCCTTTTTTAATCAGGACTCATCAGCATAGAGATATGACTATTCACTACCGGCCGTACGATTCGAAACCCTGGAGTCTCGGAAGTCTTTCAACCATTAAAACTATATTAAAAACAAAATTTGTCCCAAGTCGGTCGGTGGAAAATCACTTTTCTTGTAAATCAATTTACTTTTTTTTACAGTAACTATATTAGTTTGCTTCGAAGAATTTACGCTAGTCTTAACATTATTTAAGTGATCATCAGTTGTTTACCATGAAAAACTGTTTAGGGAATTAAAAACAAAACAGTATTTTCTTTCATGGCTTCCCAGCAGAGTAGATCAGGCCCCATTTCCCTTAAAAGACAAGAATATAAACGTTCCGTATATTAGATCTAAGTTTTGTTCAAAATAAATGTTTTGCTAACTTGATTTGTTATTAAAAAATGTCCTCTTTACATGTGTTGTTCGTCTGTGTCTACGAAAATGTATCTGTTATATATATATATATATATATATATATATATATATATATATATATATAAATAAAATAGGCCAGGGAAGAGTTGGGTCCTTGGGTTACCCTTCCTCTAATTCTTTGGACTCTGCTATTGGCCAGCATTTGGCCGAAAACCCAAGCTGTGCCAGTAGCTATAAAATAGACCGTTTTGAGGTCTTGCATAGAGCAGATTCCAAGAACTATTTGAAAATATTAGAGTCTGTCTCTATCGCTATGCGAAAACCTTCCTTGTGCCGGCAGAAGGAATTTGTTAGATCGCTTAATCTCTTTGGGGAACTTTGAACTCCCTCTCTCTTTTTTCTCCCCTAACGCAGTGCCTTTTAATCGTTTTTTAAGTAAATCATTAAATTGACTTTTAATCGCTCTATTGTTAATTTAGGCACTTTCAAATCCCTATTTGCTCTTTCTTTCGACAATATTATTAATTAAAACTATCGATTTTCTCCTGACGAGATGATAGTCAGAAGGGCCTTAGAAAGATTTCTGCGTATCATTTTTAAATGCATATATATATATATATATATAAATGTATCTGTTATATATATACAGGGTGACCCCCCAAAAACGGGCCCGAAATCTAATTAGGCCTTGTTTCTTAGTGTTTCGTCCGAATGAAATTAATTTTGGGGCATAACTAGTTTATTATATTCACAACATCATATCAAAACACGAGGGTATTTGGCCTTTTTTTCTCCGTTCTACAGCATGTGTTCTAGATGGACTCCTTTTAGCTCCGTGCATTTCTTGAGGCGCAGAACGAAGTTGTCCATGATGTTCTTACAGACTGAATTGGGAATGGCTCTTATCTCCTCCCTGATGGCTTCCTGTAGTTCCGTGATGGTTCTGGGTTTCCTTGCGTACACTCTGTCCTTAAGATAGCCCCAAAGGAAAAAATCTGGAGGGGGGGGGGCTTAGGTCCGGGCTATGGGGTGGCCACTCAAAATTAGTCTTGAGACTGATCACTCGGCCTCCGAAGCTCTTTTTCAGCTAATCCCGGGACAGGTTTTAGGTGTGAGAACTTGCTCCGTCTTGCTGGAACCAGAACTTGCTCATGAGCGACGGGTAGAGGGTCTGAAGCTCACTCTTGAAGGTTTTCAGGACCTCCACATACCGCTCCTTGGTGACTGTCACTGCTGCGCCAGATCTTCGATGAAGATTGGTCCGATGATGCCTCTGATCGAGATTGCAGCACACACCGTGCAATTAGGAGAGTGCAGGGGATTGGTGGCTACTTCATTGGGTCTGGAGGACCCCCAGAAGACATTTGTCTTGGAGTTCGCCTTTCCGTCCAGATGGAAGTGGGATTCATCTGAGGTCCAAAGGAGATTAAGGAAACCTGGTGTCTCCTCGATCTTATCGAGCATCTTGACTGCCATAGCGCTCCTCTGCTTCTTGTCTGAGGCTGTAAGGGTCTGTAGCGTCTGTATTCTGTATGGGTAAGCCCTGATATTGTTCACCAGCACTCTCCTGCAAGTCTCACGGGAGATACGGAGGGACTGACTTCGCTTACGCACAGAGGGTTTTGGACTCTCCTAGAGAGACTCTCTCACACTTTCGACCAGCTCGGCTGTCCGCTTATTGGGACGTTCCGAGTGGCTTGGACGGTTCTCACTGGCAGCGCTGAAGTTCTCCACGGTCCCATAATTCTCGAAGTGGTCCACCCAGTTCTGGATTCTGCTGTTGGGTGGAGCCTTTTCACATCCGAACTGATGCATGAAACTGTCCTGGGTTTTCTTAAACGAGCCTGTCTTGTAGTAAAATTTAACACAGTGTATTCTTTGTCCCAGCTCCCACTGAGGTATTGGTGTACTAATGGTCGTTGATTCTGCCATGTCCTGTAAAATAAGGGCAATCGGTGTATAAATAAAGGAGATATCACATAAAGTGTACACGGGGCCCATTTTTTTTTTTAGTCACCCTATATATATACAGGAATCAGCCATCGGCAATCACCTTGTTAGTACAAATAGTTGTTCTGACAACTATTCCGATGGGTGGTTTTCTGTTTTACACAGTGCCAGGTCGAACTACCATCTCAATATTATTGAGGCGTTAGTCATTAACAACTCTCGACCTAGCCTGTGTAGACAAAAGATTTTGAAACATCAGTTGGAGATCTTTAATGATTCAAAGCCACCATAACGTTGAGAGATTTACCCTTTTTTTTTCTTTTTTTTTCTCCTCTCAATCGTTTCCTCCAACTAAATAAGTTTTTTCCCCTCATATCTCATTCGACTTTTAGTTTTTAATTTACAATTCTGACGTTTCCTCTCAGAGGGTCAGACGATAAGGCCTTAAGGTAATTTTAACAATTTTCCTTTTATTTTTTTTTCCACTCGTCTGTTTCATTGATTTTAATAATGCTCCCTCTAAAATTAATCCTACGATTCTGTTGTACACGGAATTTACTTACATATATATATATATATATATTAGTATTTTGAATAACCAAGAAACGTTATATTTTTTATATATATATTTATTAAAGGAATGAAGTTATTTTTCATAAATAAATTTCTCTGAGACTTTCGCCGTAAAACGGCCTTAACGAAAAGTTATTTCGTTTTTTTCTTTTTTTTTCTTCCTCATTTTGCTGGTGGTTAGAAGAGGGAACAGTCTCGTCCGATCTCGTTGACGATCCCGAAGAAAGTGAACATTTAGATGTATGAATTTGAAGAGGTGTACACATCTTCAAGAAAACATTTTTTGAAATGTATTATACAATTTTGAAAAAACAAGAAACGTTATACTTGTATATATATATATATATATATATATATATATATATATATATATATATATATATATATATATATTTATATATATATATATGTGTGTGTAGGTGGGTTTATATATATATATATATATATATGTGTGTGTGTGTGTGTATATATATATTCTTGCATGTGTATAATAGATTATAGATTATGTGTGTGTGCGTATGTTTAGATAAAAGTTAGGTCGTTGATCACAATTTAAACAGTTTCCATTGCATTTAGATTAACTTGAGGTTTTTGACACGCGTACAGCGGTTGATTTTTTTTATATCTTTCCCTTTTTCTCTCTTTTTTTTTTTTGATTCTTCGGTCTACTTTCGCTTTTCCAATCTGGCTTGATAATTCAGTATTTTCTTTGTGGTGATTTGACCGAGTTTAAAGGGGTGGTCGGTTGTGCAAACTAAGGGTGTATTTGACATATATATATATATATTTATATATATATATATATATATGTGTGTGTATGTATATATATATGTGTATGCTTGTATATGATTGTGTGTGGGTGGTGATGTATATATATATATATATATATATATATATATATATATATATGTGTGTGTGTGTGTGTGTGAAGAAGAATGGAAAGGAATTAGAGAAGCAAAAGCCAAATCAAAATTCAATTCAATTGCTCAGAGCAAGGTATATTCCGCAAAAAGGCAATTTATTCAAGTTAAATTTTCCTTAAGCCAGGCTTTTCGAAGATCAAAATCCTATCATCAGAGGAAGTCGCTGGGATAGATAAGTTGGCAATGGCCAAGATTTAAAATTTGAAAAAATGAAATAAAAGTTGTAGGGAAAGAAACGCAGGGCAAATGTCTGCCCGAATGCAAGCAAATGTCCGATTGCTAAAAAGTCCGGTGTCGAAAAGTTCAGCGGAGAGAATAAGATGTAGATAGGTAGGTCGTTAAAGGCACGAGATGTAATGAGAGAGGTTTCAAAGTTAAATTCCAGTACACCTCTTTTTATACATATATATATATATATATATATATATATGTATGCTTGTATATGATTGTATGTGGGTGGTGATGTATGTATGTATGTACTTAGGATGTGTACGTATTTTTGCATGCCTATGTATGCGTGTGGATGAGATTGTGTCAGAATTTACATTAGGTTCTTTCCTTCTACACACAATATACATTCATGGCTAGTCAGTGGGATTGCTTCATATATATATATATATATATATATATATATATATATATATATATATATATATATATATATATATATATATGAAATAAAGTATAATAACACGAAATTACATAATTATATAATTGGAGAGAGAGGTGGTAACAACCCATCCAATACATATTTAGAGAGAGGGGGAAATTGAAGCATATCTAATCCTTAAGTCTAACTTGGGAGGGGGAATTACATAATTTACTACAGACACCGAAGGGGAGGGAGGAGGGCGGTCCAGTTTTTCAAAGGAATCGGGTCGTGTCAAAAATCTACAATATTGACCCTCAAAATTAATCAAAGTTCGTTGTTTAATTAGAAAACCCGTTAAATCCGAATTGAGCAAAATAAGACTTTGATTTGACTTGGGTTGCACTTGTCGGGATTTCGGAACTTTGATTGGACTTTTTGTATTATTTTGATTGATTTATTTATCATTAACATTGAATATGGACACATTTCGCGACTGGATAACTTTGCTGGCCCCTTCAATTTCACGTATTTGGACTGCTGTTTATATCTTGGAGTAATGTCTTTCCTGATTATACTTCTCAACTTGTATGACCTGGATGGACTTTATGGATTCAACAAAAAGTATGTTTTTGGGTTGATATGTTTTGATGTTATGTATTTTTATGTATTTGTGTATATAATTTTATATATTTTCAAAGCGTAATTTTATTACCTGTAGTAGTATAACTGCGGTAATAGTCCTCTGAAGAGAAGAATTATCTTTGAAAACTCATGAGCTAAGGACTTAAGGATGCTTTGCTTGAACTTTGAATTCTA